>CM035152.1:10345258-10441760 GCA_020205615.1 Panax quinquefolius
TGATTCTTTTGTTATTCCATTCTTTATTATACCCGGTAAATTTAAAACTTTGACTTCTATACTCCATGAAATTAGTAGAATATCCTTGATATTTTGCGCTTCATCCGATATCCTTTTATGGAAATATTCTTCTCAAGATTCTTGAATTTTACTCTACAAACAAAGATGTCGTGTTGATAATTTGGGCGTTAATAATTTCGGATAAAATAATTCTTGAACTTGTTTTATTGAATTCTTATATCTTTGTCATCATCCTCATGTTTATATTATGTTGAAAGTCATCGTGGCTTTTCATAGTGCGTAGATGGACTTGGTATGATTATGACGAGAGACTATTCCGGTGTAATCATAATAGTAATGTTACAAATGATGTGATAAAAATCCTCGATTGGTAGTAGTGCATTGATGGACGATTGTTGGCATGATCATGAATTATTAATGAATACACAAATATTCTTGGCCCGTAGTGCATGAATAATTGTGGTCGTGATCTTAAAGAATATCCTTCGTAGTAGTAGTGCGGGGGTGATTGATGATGTGGAATATTTATTAAAGTCGAGTCTCAATTATATAACGTTGATGAAAAACCTTTTAAAACCTAAAAGATAGTAGACTTTATTTTCTACTTGACTCTTTTAATGGATTGTGATATTCATTGCTATGATTTAAATTTGGTTGTCTATTGTATTTTATCGGTTTAACATTGTTGAAGACTATTGATAATTTATTACGCATTATCTTAGTCATAATATTTCTTCTTGGGCTAGTTGAGCTCACCCCTTTCTTTCCTTCGTTCTCTCGTGAAATGAGAATATAAATGGGACGAAGTCGGGAAAGCAGTGATGGTCCGAAGATAGCATTAGTAGTCCTCACTATTCTGCGTGAAATAGTGTGATAATAATTGTAATGAGGACTCCTTTTTGAGTTTGTATAATATCTAGTGAGCGATATTTGTATTTAAACTCACGTTTATGTCGTATTATTATACAGCGTTATGTTAGTAAGTTGTATTTAAATTCTGTACCATGTAAGTGGCGACCCAAGATGGGTGATGTATACCTAATTTTGGGGGCGTCACATGATCATTATCTAATGATCCATACAGATATGTTGTAACAACATTCATTAATCACATATCCAAATTTTCTTTTGCTACCAAGCTAATTAAAAATCTAAATGTAATTGCGTCCATTACAGGAGCATATGTTTCTCCATAATTAATACTATGTCTCTGCGAGAAACCTTGTGCTACAAGTCTCATTTTATACCATATAATTTCATTTTTCTTATTCCGTACAAATACCCATTTGTATTCAACAGGCATTACACCTTCAGGTGTTCGGACTACAGGTCCAAAAACTTCACGTTTACTTTGTGAATTTAGTTCTACTTGAATCGCCTCTTTCCACATTTGCCAAATATTTTTACATTCATCAACAATTTGTGGTTCATATTCATGATCATTACTTCTAGTAATATCAAGAACAACTTTATATAAAAATATGTTGTCGACAATAATTTTATTTCTATCCAATATATCCTAATCTCTCTGTATATACATAATGTATCGAGATCTCGTTATTTTCGGTACACCGATCCTCTTGAGGATAACTCATCCTCTTGAGGAGATAACTCTTGAGAGTTTTATTTACGTGAGATTTTTAATCATAAGTTTTGGATAGATCAATAACTTTTGCACCTTGTTTCATGGGTATAGCCTTTTTATAAGTCGCTATGACTTGTTTTTCTTGTACTTTCTTCTTACGGGAAATTTTATCTTTCACACCGATCATTCTTCTATGTTTCAAGTGTGACTTTGATTCAATTCTTCTTTGTATTAACTGATTGTCCTATGAGGACTTCAATCTCTTCTAGAGTATTAGCAGCTAAAATGTGAGATATCACTCTTTTCTTATTATCGGTGAATAATTACGTAATTGATTTGCATTCATTGCAAATAAATAATCCTTTGAACTTCTAGTTCATATTGATTTGTATGTGAATCAGGATTAAATAACGTTGAAACATTCCAATTAATCTCTTATCGTGCTTCGTAACGATCTCACGCCATGCTTTAAGCAACGAAATATTTCAATTAATCTCCGTCGTGTTTTGAGCAACGATCTAACGTCGTCTTGTGTAAGGACTTTTCTCCCCTAATGGTGGGAAGATTGTTTCATTAATGATAATTTTCAATAATTCAACGCAACATTATTAATCCTAGAATGTCAAATCATAAAAACCTTTTAGATCCAGAACACTTACGGTGTATTATACACTTACGGTGTATTACAACATTTGTTTCAACTATTCTTATTTTAGTATAATATAACCCGGAAGAGAAAATATACGACTTTTCTAATATGAAGCTTACGGCCGATACTATCAAGTAATATAAAGAAATTCTTTTGCTTGCCTTGATAAAATAGCATGCCCCAAACAGAGAGCGAGGAAGTTTTGTTCTCATGAGCAATGGACTTGTAATTAAGCGGAGGCGTTTAATAAATGATTCAAATGAAGACCATTACGAGTATAAACATGGGCAACATAATGTTCATTATTTATCCCAATCGACATGCAATAATCATTAAATGTTTGGGATGTAAATTGCCAAACATTGTCAAGGCGAATAATCTTGATTGTATGATCCAAAATTGTGCTTGTAATCTAATAATTTGAGCAAGTAATCTTGCAAACACAAAATATTTAAATGGTCACATCATGAGTTGATAATAAGCACACATGTGACCATCTTATAGATGCATCTATTAAAACCATAAAATATTTAAATGGTCCACTTGGTGGGTAGCCCACAAATATCTCCTTGAAACGTTCTAGAAACTTTAGAGATTCAATCCCAATTTTAGCTGGTGATAACCAATTTGCCTTAAGAACAAGCAACACATGAGAATTCCTTAAATTGAAGAATCTTCTGGTTCTTCAATGGATGACCATTATAACGTATATCTTTAAAGCTGAGCAAATTTCCCTTGCCTCAAGAAGAATATAAAGAATCATCAAGGAAACCATAGATATCAAAATTAGTTATATCCACTCCATTTGAAAAGTTAAAATAATTCATGGGATCTTGGGATCATTATGAACAATAAAGTTTATTTCAATTCCATTTTATTTTCTTTTATGGAGTCTTGGTTCAAATCTATATACCAAATATTTAGGAGTACGACATGTACATTCCTTTTCTATATTGATTGTTCCTTTCACGTCTACTACCACAACCACAATCATAATTTCCTCTATGATTATCAAATGAGGTTCCATTCAGTTCAGGGAATGTAATAGAATCGGTCGAGCAAGATTGTTGGTTTTTCAGCAAAAATTCATTATTTTGTACAACTACTAGAAGACATAATTTCACTTCTAGAAACATAGTTTCCTTTATCGCATAAGAAAATATTTTGTAAACTTATGCTCTCGATATTACTACTACAGGAGCATATTCGAGGCATGAAATATAATAAATATTTTCTCTAACATGCCTTCATCAGTGTTTTTCACTCAACACTTTTAAAATCTTGCAACTTCAGGTGCAACCAATTATAATGAGCTTTTAAAATCTTTCCTTTAAATCATTTCATAAGACAAGTGAGTCTTTTACTATAATGTACTCAACTTTTAATTTTTCATGGAGATGATAGCGAATAAAAATCATTAATTTTGCATGATCCTGCAGGGATGCATGATTGTCAACTATAATTGTATCTCCAAGGTTCTTTGCCTTTATATGAATCTCATCATTAAGAGTACATGACAAATAATTCTTGCTCGATATAAATCAAGGGCGACAAATTCAAATTTAAAAGATTTGAATATTAAGTAACTAAACATATTCCCCATCAAATTAAATAATTATATATGTTCATTTTTAATTGTAATAAAACAATTTATAGAAATGCAGTAAAACACGAAACTAAATTTGTCCACTAAAGATAACAAACCAATACTACTAAGCATATTTGTCATTGTAACTTCATAAAAAAATTTATCAAAAGGTTATTAGAAATATATCAAATATGCTACCATGCATGCCAAAAAGAAATATATCAAAAATCATTAGAAATATATCAATTTTTTTTTTAAATATTGTTTTAGTACGGAAACTAGAAAGTACCCTTTTGAAGATTATATCTTCTAGTTGTTATCTGCTGAGATATGAAAATATCTAAAAATGTAATCATCATGTATTTTATCGGATCCCTTTTGATTTATTTAGATTAGAAGGAATGCAAAATTATAATACACTTTTATAAAAATAAACACTGCACAATAATTGAGGTTAGATATTTCACCGTATAACAACAAAGACAATTTGAGGTGATGTGATGATGACTTAGATATGAGTATTATAAGTCATTAGCATACTAGAACCAAGAACAACAAATTCTAATAATAGATTGTGAATGGAATAACATGCAAAAGTATGTTATACTAATTTTTTTTTTTTACGTATCCATATATATATATATATATATATATATATATATATATATATATAGGGTTCATTCACAATGAATCGGTTGTCATGGAAGCAACTCCTTTTTGGTGCATTGAAATTTCTTTGGAGCAAAAAAAAAAAAATTCAACGCCAAAAAGGGAGTTGTTCCACAAAGAATAGGTTCTTTGTCAGATGGAACTCTATATATATATATATATATATATATATATATATATATATATATATACCTTTTCTTTCAAATCAAATATGATTATCTTGAGGCGAATGTGAGAAGCAATTAAATGCGATAACGTGTTATAAAAGATTACTAAAATTAAGAATAAAATGATTAGAGAAAAGAGGCATGTCTCATAATATTTTCATATATCCTTATTCACTATTACAATGCTCATGCTCTTATTTATAGATACATGGACTTGGAAGTTTCAAAACTCAAAAGTCATATGAGTTTAAAACTTAATGAACATGAGAGTTACTTAATGAACTTGGGAGTTCCAAAATATCAAATATCATTACAATTAAATATAAATTTAGACATCCATAAATATATGTTATAATTTTATAACATATATTTAATAGTATACAATTATTTCTTTAATGCTACAATATACTACCTTCTATTGAACCATATATTTTCTGATAAATTCCTACAATTATTATTAAATTGATATCAAACAAAAATGGCTCCAAAATCGAGACACATGGAAATAAGGAGATGAGAATTTTTAAATAAATAAGTTGTGAGATTCAAAAAAAGTAAAAATGAAAAATATGACATACAGTATACAAATGAAATAAACTGTCAAGAAATTAATTAAAAGAAAGTAAAAATATATAAAAGAAAAGGGTTAAAAACTACGAATTGAAAACCAAAAAAGAAATTTCAAAGAATAAAACAACAATCATAAGTCATCATTACACATGCATGCTGCAGTCTTTCCTCTTCTCTCCATGTCTTTTACCCCTTTTCACACCTATAGACCCCATTTTATCCATAGCTGCTGAAAATGCCTGAAAAAACTTGTGTTTATCCTTGGCCAGAGCCTGAACCATAGGCCTTGTTCTTGAGTCCATAAACAGTCCTTGATCAGAGCCTAACAAACCCAATTTAGCCTCCAAATTTTGATAATACGCGTTGTCGAATAGGAAAGGTGTGGTAACATCAAATGGCGCCACCACATTAACACCGCCACCAAAAGGCGGGCACGACATTTTTAAGGCCTTAAGTAGTCTTGGATCAATTGCAGAGTCTGCCTGCTTAGTGCCCTTGTAGTCATAGAGTCTGTTCACAAAATGGTTGCAGTGCGAAAAACCAATTGTATGTGCACCAGAGAGGACTATTAGATCGTCGAGCGTTAGCCCCTTGGACGCAAAGAGCTTGAGGAGCTCATCCACGGTGGAATTTGCGCGTGGAAGATTGGAATCAACTCTTGATGCCATTGATAATTTTCCATCCCACCTACCTTTTTTCACTGGGTAATAAGGACCCCTGCCTGCACCAAATCAAATTTTCTTTTAAAGCAAGGAACTTTCGACCATTTGTAAGAATATAATTAAGGATGCTGATGAGTTAATTAACAAGTATGATAGCTCAGGTTCTTTGGGTAAAAAGGTGATGCATCTTGTTTGTTGATCCGGTTAAAAAATATATAAATTACAATTGATGTGGATTGAATCGTACAATTCGGCTGACAGGTTAAGATACTATTACACATTATTATAATAAGTTTTGTCTTGTAAATGATTTGGGATGAATAATTACAAGTAACTTGTCTTAAGCATGCATAAAAAAATTGGGTTGTAATGTGGAGACTCAAAAGTTTGTTTTTTAATGCCCACATTATAGCGGGCTGACTGAGAATACAAAGTTCACAACAAAATAACAAGCTCAAACAAGCTCAAACATCATCGACACATATTTATTTATATATGTTGGTGAAAACCGTCATTTTAGCGACAGTTTTCATGTGAAAATATTATTTTCTGTTGTAGAAATATCACTTTCCAATATCCTGTCCGTACTTTAGTTTGGGACACCCGCACTTTAGTAGTGCGGATTGCAAAAGTGACAAAAATGCCCTTTGCCATCCATATTACCAAAATACGGATGGATATAATTAAACTGCGGACAGAGAGAATCGTTTTTCTTTTTTATACATAGACCTATTCTCAATTCAATTTTCAATTAGTCAGTCATCCACATCATTATCTGCCCGATCGAGTGATGGGGGTTCCATCTCCGGTTGGTGACGGGAGTTTCTTCTCTGATCGATTCTGTCGTTCCAATTATAAACAAGAGATACATTGATTTGGGGTTGGGTATTGACTGAAAGTATGCCCAGGTCTGTTGTTTCGATTATAGACAAGGGAGAATACATTGAATTGAAGTTATCATGTATTTGCTGAAGTGTATCCAAGTTACGAAATTATCATCTTCCGAAGGATGTCGAAATTTGCCGAAATCACATGTATGAAAGTTGTGCGGACGGGAATATTGAATATTTTAAAAGTCAAAATCCGCACAACTAAAGTGCGGACAGTAGAGAATATTTTTGTCACTTGCAATCCGCAATTTAGTAATACGGACTCTCCCATGTTAAAGTGTATAGGCAATTTTATATATATATATATATATATATATATATATATATATATATATATATTATCCGGATCAATCAGATATCTCTTCTTTATTATTATTCGCTCTTTATATTGGATACGTGATAGTTTGATCATCTGATCGTCGTCTCATACTTTTAATGACGCTTATATGTTGTCTGTCGCTAAAAAGATAGTATTTATTTATCAGATGATCAAACTGTCACGGTAAAATCATAAAAGGTGAGCGTAACACGTAGAATAAAGAAGTATATCTTGACTGATCCTTCTCTCTCTCTCTCTCTCTATATATATATATATATATATATATATATATATATATATTTGTGTGTATAATATATATATAAATGAATATTGGGTAATTAAGCTTAAGGTGTGTCAATTGACTTACCAAGTGGACAAAATCTCTAGCTGCAATTGCAAGAATATCAGCACAAGATACCACACCAGGGCACTTGGTCTCTAGTAGTGACTTGGCCTTCTTTATGCTATCAAAAGCCTCCACAGCCAGGTCCTTGTTATTCTCCGCATCCCTCTCAACCCATTGTTTGCTTCCCGGTTTAGTCGATATCAATATGGACCCATCACACCCCTTCATTAACGTACACCATGCAATATACAAATATTCTAAATAAACATTGATATAGAGAGATAAAATAATAATAATAATAATAATAATAATAATAATAATAATAATAATAAATAAATAAAATAAGAGAGTATGTGGTGTCAATGCAACTAATATAAAGTAATTTTGATTTATAAAATAGTGAAATATCAAAACATTTATTAGTAAAATGATAAAATGTCGAAATTGTCATTAATAATTTTTTTATAATAATTACATGACACAAACGTATTCATGTACCATATATAGAAAGAAAGAGAGAGCTCTTCAGGTGTGGGCCTATAGCGACGGTCAGGGCAACGTCCGGTTCGTTGCTATAGGTCAATAAACCGCTATTATAACTACGGATCAAACCATATTTATAACACACATATATACGATTTACTGTTCTATATCGATGAACCGATTCGTAAAATTTTAGAATAAATTTGGAATGTATTTAGTACGTACTACTCATTCGGGAGTAGTTAGAGTACCTACTCTTATCCCGGAAGTTCACTGTTCACTACAATTTAACGTTAACTATAGATAATATATACATTATATTTTGCTAAAATGCACGGATGTGTAGAAAAAATAAAAAGGGAAAAACAAGGTGAATAATTGTTATGAGGAATTAATTGAGATTACTTACTTCAACAAAGCAGTCATGGAAGAAGAGGCGAATGGTGGCCGGACCGGAGACGGGAGCTTCTTTAAATTGTTGTGTGGTCACCGTTGAGACGAGCTGGTCAACATGAGGGCATGTTTTTGCATAGTAGTCGACGGAGAGCTGCCGTGGAGGGCGGCGAGGGGTGGTGGTCAAGGACTTGTTTAAACAGTGAGAGGTGCGGGGTAGAGTAATGAGGAGGATGAGCAAATAAATGATGAAAAGAAAGGTAGTGGTACAAGAAGAAAGAGGCATGGCTAATAGACAATTGTCATAACTAGCTAGTACTTTAGGACAATATATGTGTATGTGTAGTGATGGTAGAGGGGAAAACAATAGTGTAAGCCCACTGACAGCCATGTTGAAGACAGAATCAAGACCCGTGAACTCCAATATTAATTATACTACTCTTCAATAAATAAATAAAAAATAGAGAAAGATGAGGATGAAATACATGAACGTATTAACTTCTTGGATCAAATTTTGAAATGAGAGATTCATCTTGATTATCATGCATGATTAATTGTTGCACAATGTTAATTATTATCCAGCATAATTTAATCATGGGCATCTGCACTGGGTCTATACATTTTGATTTCCTGTGTAGCACTATTTTTCGATATGTGATTGTTTGTGTGACATTATTTTGATTGTTCGTGTGGTATTATTTGACTTGTCTATGTAATAAGGTATATTTCTGTTTTGTTATGAACAGCTCGGTATAAAATAATACCCAACAATTTGATTTTCAGCCTATTATTTCATCGCGTTAGTTTTGTTCGTTTCAGTTCAAATCATTGATTGAATTAATTATTTCAGTTCATTATTCTAAGATTTATATCCCAGACTCAACATTTGGCATTTCATGTTGTGTTTTATTCCAAAGACGTAATCAATCAAAGGGATTAAGGACAAGTATGACGAGAGCTCCTTTTATCCAAATTATAATTTAGATATTTTGTTTAGATTGTGATACATTGGTTTATTTGGGGTTGTAATAAATATTTTAGATTATGGTTTAGTCGGTTTGATATTTAATATGAATTGTTTTTCGATATTTATTGATTATAAAAACTATTTTTTGTGACTTGAGTTTATTATAAATTCATTAATTATGTTATGTTTGATGTGTAACCTCTCTTTCTATTTCAGAAAGAGGGTATTACATAAATTCTTCTTGATTATCATAATTGTTGCACAATGTTAATTATTATCCAGCATAATTTAATCACTGGCATCTGCACTGGGTCTATAAATTTTTTGCTTTTCCAGTTTGTTTAAAAATTGATACCAAAAAGAAACAATTAATTATCCCAGGTCAATTACTCAGCAATAGAATAAAATAAACACTGTACACGAAAGATTCTTTATATTTCCTTTTGTTGGTATGGTAGTCAACGAAAGTAACCCATCATTATTCTACTTGATTTGGTTCTATAACAGAATTTATTGTCATCATCACCATAACTATTAGCTATAAATCAAAAAACATAGAAAAAAAAAAGAAGAAGAAGAAGAAGTTATCCAAAATGTAATTGGGGTAATTTTGTACTTTCGAGTGAATTAGGGTTACTTATATTGCGTTATTTAATAAGGGGATCCTACAGTACATGAAGTAGAATTTTAAAAGAGATAGTGTAACGGTTAGCCGCCGACCGTGGATTAACCCAAACATTTTGAGTGAATCACGTAAATCTTGTGTCTTATTTTATTTTGATTTTTTATTTGCTATTATTTTTCACTGTGTTATTATTCTCTTAACACTAAGCAACCAAAATTGTTATCTAAACCACCAAACCCTGCCTTTACTACTCTCTCCAAAATATAACCAAGAAAATAGCATAAAAACCAACAAAACAAAAGAAAGGAAGATGCTAATGGAATTGTGGAAATGACAATACAGAAACAGAAATGAATGATCTATCATTCTAAAAATTGAAGGCTGAGCAGGGCTGAATATGGATAGAGTGAGTGAACCCCACTTACTATCCTTAAATGCAGGGCATGTGCACATCTAGGGACCTTGCCCATTTTATGAACATCTCACCAGGCACCATTTTAAACTATACATTTAACCTTTTAATTTGGCCACAAGTTGTTGCTCTCATCACTACTTGAGAATGAAAGCCCATTTACTCTTTCCCTTTTAACTTTCCTCTGCCTTTTGTTTCATTAATTTGGAGTGAGCTTTTTGTTGTGAGTTCAGTAAAAGCTGTGGACCATCTGCTCTAATTCCTTACTTTCATTATTACAATCAGATTTATGGAGCCTGAAAAAGAGAGGGTAGGGACTCCAAGCCCCCTCAAAGTTTGTTTTCATGTGGATGTCCACTTCCATGTTTGTGTGTTCAGATTTTATTTTCACCATGGTTGAATTTGTTTCCATTTTTTATTAAAATATTTTAATTTCTTTTGCTAAAGGAAATAACCAAAAAAGTGCTTTACCTGGGAAAATGATGATTCAACCATGTTTGTTTGTCACAAAAAAAGATTTCTTCTTTAAAATATTTCACACTAGAAGATGTGGAATCTAGATTTATTAAATTTGTTCTTTCATGATAAGAAATCAAATTTAGATAGCACATAATTTTTAAATTAAATATTATTTATTGATTGTCATAATTATTATTTTTTTTCCCGTATATCTATTTAATATTTTTTATTCTTACCTCACACATCAATATTATAATAGTCTGTTTGGTTATAATATTAAAATGCAAATGAGAATGAGAATGAGAATGGAATGCGGTTAGAACGAGAAACTACACTATTTTGATCGATCGAAATTTTCTTTTTTTTAAAAAAAATTTATTGATTGAAATAAAATAATTAAATATTTATGAAATAAATATTGTTTTTAAATATATGATTAGATATCCCATTAAAATGCTAGCTACCTCTCTTTTAATCATTTCATTCCCATTTGGGTAAGTGATATTTTAACTCTTGGTAAGGTGTCTTGGGCTTACTCTTTTAAGTATTCTATTTGGGCCTTTATTGGTGAACTGTGTGGAAGTCTTTAAGTTGATTATCTTATTATTTTCTTTTTAAACTTATAAGGCAAGAATTGGTCGGTGGATCAATCCTTTGGACATTTTAATATCTACATCTTTGACTTGTAATGATGAAAAAGCATGACGGTTGACTAAAGAACCGCCACGCATTAATGTGGATGGGATCATAACCTATTTACAGTAGTAATAAATGACCAAAAGCGGTGGATAAACTACATGCGATCGGCGGGACCCATCGAGAAAAAAGTGTATCGGTAGTAGTGGGTGGCACGATAATTGAAAGAAAGTATAACTTAGCAAGGAAGTCTTCACCAAAGAGTACGTTCTCATACAATTCTTCATTCGTAATCACATACACACAGAGAATTATTATTATTATCTCTTTATCTCAATACACTAGGCGATATAGCCTCCGTTTTTGATAAACCTTGTGAACTCATATATCGACTCTCACGCTTGAGCTATCCCCGACGGAACCGCATAAATCGAAGCTTGTGGTGTTTATTGTGTTTACGTTCTGCGGGATCGGGGACGTTTTACGTGATTGGGGACGTGACAAAAGATCTTAAGCGTTAACATTGGCGCGCTAGAAGAAGGGTTTTTCAATCACTGATTGTTTAAATTTGCTTCGGAAGATAATGAGGAGTAGAGATGGTACACGGAAAGCAAAGGCGATGGTCATTAGTTCATCAACGCCTCGTATTTGATAAAGGACCGCTGGGTCCTTCTAAAAGTCTTTCGTGAAAGTACGGCTTCTAAGCCTGACTCGGAGAACTTCGTCCAGAAGATCCGTGCTTTGGAGCCAGACGGAAGTTGATTTTCAACGCCGATAAGGGACGTGATCCCGATCGAGAGCAGGTAGAAGGTTCGCCGACCAGGACTCATCGCGAAGTGGTCAAGAAAGCAGAGTCGCCAAGTTGGCGAGAATGGCGAGGCAAGCGAGATAAGGCTTTGGAGGTTCTGTTAAAACAAAGGAAGATATAGGCGAAACGAGATGCTTGGGTGAATGAGTTGAGGGACGAAGCATCTAGCCATATTCATTCCGAAAAGACGGAGTAGGCATAAGGAGGTACCCCGTCGGAAGGGTAAGGAGCGGAACATTCTACGACGTGTGTCGAGGATCATTCTCGCAGATGGGAGGAGATCGAGAGCGAGAACGCTTTGGCCTCGAAAGAAGGCAGCGGCGGTCGGTGGGATCGATTCATCGTGACGATGAAAGAGCGAAGAAGCGGTCGAGAGAAATTGTGCGAAACCCGGAAGGGAGAATACTGTCACAACCGTTCTCATCGTGAGGATGAGATTAGACATACTAGTAAATCAAGAAGTCCCGCAAGCGGTGGGATCGGCAGGGAAAAGGTCGATCCATTCCAAGGCCCTCACGCCGCCTAAGAGAAGGAGATCTCATCACAATCCGAAGGTGTTGATTTTACGGTAAGGAGTTGAAAGAACTCAAAACAATTGGCTGAGGTCCAACAGGTGAAGGACACTTATGGAAAGAAGGCGTCCCCTTTTTCCTCCGATATTCTCAAAGAGAAGGCAGATATTACCAAAAAGTTGCCTCGTATGGAAAGCTATGATGGGTCCGGAGATCCTTATGACCATAGTCGGGGCATTTGATCGCTTAATGGATTACTATGACTTTCACCGATGTTGCTAAGTGTCACACTTTTGTCACGACTTTGAGAAAAGACGCAAGGCGGTGGATGGGAACTTTACCATCGGATTCGATTTCCTCGTGGACCGAACTTTGTGATAAGTTCCACGACGCGTTTTGGTAGCAACAATAGAAGAAGGGGAAAGCTTACTGAGCTCTTTAAAAGACAGTCCCGTGAGTTCACCAATGAATCTTTAGGCCAATATGTAAAGAGGTTTAGAGAAGCGGTCGGTCAGGTATCCGATCTTAATGATCTCCAAGCTGTTGGTTTGTTCCAGAATGGGCTAGATCTGGTTAAATCGGAGAAATTGGTAAAGAAGTTAATGTTTCACCATCCGAAAAGCCTAGCAGAAGCCTTCGACAAGGCAGAGGGCTATATTGTTGTAGAAGAGGCTATGAATAGTCTGAAGAATCCTTCTTTGAGCCAGTCAAAGGAGGTGGAGGTTCCCAAGACTGATGTTGATCAGAGAAGAGTGGGAGGGTACAACCAAGGGGCTCAAGGTAGTTCGAAGAAGTCTGAAGAATCTCGCGATGGCGGCAAAGCGATCAGACACCTATTTCTACCCCGAAGGTTAATAAGGTTTACACCCAATTGAATACGGAAAGGTCGATAATTTTAGATCAGATCAGAAACCAGCCTTTCTTCGAGCCACCTCGTGATAATTACAAAACGGGACACAGCAATCCTCGAATCATTGTGGTTATCATCAAGTCTTGGTCGTGACACTAATGAGTGTTGTAATTTAAAGGATTTTGTGGAGAGCAAGATTAAAAAGCGGCCACGATTCAATATGTGGTTGAGAAGGACCGTCGGTCAAGAGAGTTATCAATCGCACTAGATTCAAACGGTTCAAGTACCACCCACTCAAAATGCTCCCATGCCACCGCCAAGGCAAGTCGTTGATGTAATAACTGGTGGGTCATTGGGAAGTTAGTAAGGAAGAAGAGGAGGTCTTATCTTGATTCGATCATGTCGGTGACGAGATATGCTACTCGAAGATTGATGAGCCCTTTCGAGAACCGTTATATCATTTACGGATGCGGATTATCCTTGAGCCCATCGAACCGCATGAAGGGCATTGGTGATCACGGCATGCAAGTAGGTTCGATGGACGTAAAACGCATGATGATAGATAATGGATCTTCGGTGGACATTCTTTATGCCCATGCTTTTCAGAGGATGCATCTCGATGGACACAAAATGGAGGTTGGACAAGAGGCTCCTCTATATGGTTTTAAGAATGACGACCCGGTCAAAGTGGCGGTGCACTATTGAACTCCCCGTTATCTTCTTAAGACGACCCTCGTGAGTAGAGATAACCTGTAAATTTTATGTTGTGCATGTGGATTCGTACTACAACGCCATTCTGGGAAGACCTACGTTGACAGCTCTTCAAGCTGTGACTTCCATCCCACATTTCAAAATCAAATTCCCCACAGCGCATGGAGTAGGAGAAGTGATGGGTGATTTAGACCTGGCCCGGCGATGTTATCTAACGCTGTTATTTCATCCGGAATGGGGGTTAGTAAACAAAAAAAAGACGATGGCAATTGAGATCGAACCCTTCACCGAGAGCACTCAGAACCCTTGGTAATCCCCGCTTGGAGGGACGGAGAGATTGAGTTGGTCGTCGGAAACCCGGACAAGAGCGGTGAGGATTGGTTCAGTTCACCAGAACCCCTTTGACGAATCTTATGGAACTCTTACGATGTTATGTTGATATTTTTGCATGGGAGCCACAAGATATGCCCAGAGTTAGCCGAGAAGGTTCTTGAGCATAAGCGGAGATAGATCCTTGAAGAAGCCGATTCGTCGAAGAAGCGGATGTTTGCTCCAGCGTCGAAGAAGATCATCGATGATGAGGTTCATGAAATTGCTAGTCACCGACTTCATATACGAGATTGATTACCCAGAATGGATAGCAAATGTAGTATTGGTGCAGAAGCATAATGGAAAGTGGCGGGTTTGCATCGACTACACCGACCTCAACAAAGCTTGTCTGAAGGATTTTTATCCTCTACCCCATATTGATCAGCTCATCGATGCCGCTTCGGGGTATGCATTACTAAGTTTTATGGATGCTTTTTCAGGTTATCATCAAATATCCATGTGCAAAGAAGACATTCCAAAGACAAAATTTATTACACAATCGATTCGTGTACGATACAAAAAAATGACTTTTGGCCTCATTAATCTTTGGAGAACCTACCAAAGGATGATGAACTTCATCTTGATAGGATGTAATGGGGGAAGAACATGGAGGTTTATGTAGATGACATGATCGTGAAGAGTATGCAAATTGAAGCATTTGGACGATCCGGAGGAGTGCTTTCAAACTATTCGTTATCGTCAACTAAGGCTTAACTTGCGGCTAAATGTACTTTCGGCCTTGGTGTAGGAAAGTTTCGGGTTATCCGAGTCGATTAGAGGGTATCGAGGCCAATCCAGAGAAGATCCAGGCCATCCTTGACATGAAGACTCCTCAGTCATTCAAGGACGTTCAGCGTCTGACTGGTAGGATTGCGGCTTTAAGGAGGTTTGTCGCCAAATCTGCAGAGAGATGTCTTCCTTTCTTTGACACATTGAAGGGACCGAAGAATGCGAAGACGTTCCAGTGGACTTCCGAGTGTGAAGACGCTTTCCAAGGTATAAAGACGTATCTGTCTTCGGCTCCTTTATTGGTAAAGCCTGTCCCAGCGGAGACTTTATATTTGTACCTTGCGGCAAGTTCCTTAGCGATTGGAAGCGGTGTTGGTTCGGGAGATCGATGGAAGGAAGCGATCCCGGCCTATTTACGCCGCCCACGCCCTACGAGATTTGAAACCGGTATCCAAACATTGAGAAATTTGCCTTTGCTTTAATAATTGCCGGTAGAAAGCTTGGCAAGATATTTTCAAAGGTCGACTCGGTCGGTCGCCTACGGATCGGACCATTGAAGAAGGTGATGGGCAAAGCCAGAGGTCTCAGGCGGACTAAAGCGGCATGGACTATGGAGTTATCCCAATTTTTTATCGAGTATCATCCCGAATCGCCATCAAAGGCCAAGCCCCGGGCCGACTTTTTATGGTAGAATGCTCGTTCAAAGCGGATCGCTGAGTTACCGGGTTTGAATCTTCGATCGAAAGCGGTGGCCGTTCTTCAAGCAGGTCGGGAAAGGCGTGGGCCTTTGTATGCAGATGGATCTTCTACGATGACTGTTAGTGGAGCAGGAATTATTTTAATAAGTCCAGAAGGATTCAAGGTCCAACAGGCCATCAGATTCGGTTTTAAAGCAACGAACAATGAGGTTGAGTACGAAGCGGTGTTAGCAGGTGTCCGATTAGCAAAGAGTCTCGAAGTCCAACAGTTGATTATCTATAGTGATTCTCAGTTGGTTGTTAAACAGTTGTCGGGAGATTATGAAGCTCGTGGAAACGAATGATCAAATATCTGGCGGAATTAAGAGACCAACTTCAATTTTTTGCTTCGTGACGAGTTTGAGTATAGATAAAATAATGACAATTCTCTCGCCGATGCATTGTCGAAGCTGGCCACTACAGATGCAGATGTCTTTCACGGATCGGTGTATTTGGAAATTTTACAAACTGACGAAGTGTTGTTCAAAGACGAAGCGATGATGTGTATCGAGCAGATAATTGTTGGATGACCCTACATCGAAAGTATTTGGCGGATGGCGTCCTTCCCCGGATCAAATCTTTGGCAAAGAAGATTAAATACAAGAGTACCAATTTTAGTCTTATTGATGGGGATCTCTATCGATTGGCATTTTCCTCACCATTGTTGAAATGTTTGGTTCCTCCATCCGGCCGAATATGCTCTTCGGGAGATTCATGAAGGATTTGCGGTGATCATATGGCTGCCAAGTCTTTGGCACATAAAGTACTTCGACAAGGATACTATTGGCCTATAATTTTCAAAGAAGCTACAGATGCGTCCAAGAAATGCGAAAATGTCATTTCAATAGTCCGGTCCCATTATCGCCCCACCGGAAGAGTTATACTCGATTTTATCTCCTATACCCTTCGCTGTCTGGGGGGTGGATATATTGGGACCGTTACCTAAAGCTAAAGGTCAGGTTAACTTCGTCATAGTTGCTATTGATTATATGACTAAGTGGGTAGAGGCAAAACCACTTTGATCGATAATGAGCAGGAGTGCCTAAAGTTTATAAAGGAGTGCGTGGTGTTCCGCTTCAGATCCCTAAGGTATTGATATCGGACAATGGACGCCGATTCGTGGGTTCAAAATTTGAAGAATTTTTGAGCGATTTGGGGATCCAAAGACAAGAAGACTTCGTGGCTCATCCACAATCGAATGGGCAAGTCGAGGTGACCAACAGACGCTGTTAAGCGGAATCAGCGTAGATTGGATGAAGCTAAGGGAAGATGGCCGGAAGAATTGCTGAGCGTCTTTGTGGGCATCCGAACTACACCAAGGACTACTACGGGATTCGCCCTTCCGAGGTTGCCTATGGTGCGATGCCTTAGTCCCGATCGAAATCGGATCTCCAAGTCTTGGGTAACTCAATTTAAAGAAATTTACAACGACGAAGGACCTGAAAGTTAACTGGACCTCTTAGGCGAAGTCGAGATGAAGCTTTAATCAAATTGGTCGCTTATCAACGAAGGGTGGCCAAACATTATAACAAGGAGTTAAACTTCGTAGATTCAAGTAGGAGACTTCGTTCTTAGAGAAATCAAGCCTACGCCTCAAACACAGGAAAGCTAATGCCGAATTGGGAAGGGCCATATGAGGTGATTGAAGTACCAAAGCCGGGTACTTATTCATTAAAGGCACTCGATGGTTAGAGATCAAGAATACTTGGCGTCTTTGGCGAGGCTTCTAAGAATATTTTCAATAAAGATTAAGTCGGTTTATCGGAAGTTTGTACACGATTGTTTGATATTAATAAAGGTCACTTTTCCATAATTTATCTTTGGTCACTATTGGTCAGAAGGTCACTATGGTGTAAGGAGGTATGGAAGGACTCATTTGGCCATTCGATGGTAGCCCTGTGTCCTTTTGATCCTATATTGATCTTATCAGGTGGTAAGTCAATGGTCACTATTGGTCCAGAAGGTCACTATGGTGTAAGGAGGTATGGTAGGACTTCATTGGCCATTCGATGGTAGCCCAGTCCTTTTGATCCTATATTGATCTTATCGGTGGTAAGTCAATGGTCACTATTGGTCCAGAAGGTCACTATGGTGTAAGGAGGTATGGTAGGACTCATTGGCCATTCGATGGTAGCCCCAGGTCCTTTTGATCCTATATTGATCTTATCAGGGTGGTAAGTCAATGGACACTATTGATCCTTATATCATGGTCCTTATATATTTGTCAGCCAAATTTACCTCACACATGACTGATCTCACTCTTCTGCATCATGAAGTGTACATTACTTCATTTTGTTTAAGTGTTGAGTTCGGTTTATTCAATTCGGTTAAGTTGAATTCGTCATCGGTAGAATTTTATTCACTTCATTGCATAAGTTAAGCTGTATATCGTCATATCTAATTCATTAGTCCAAACTTATTAATACTAAATTATTAACAAGAAGTCGATCAAAATGTAAGTCATAATCAAGGCAGGTTAAAGATTTATCAATAACATAAAATGCTCATTCATTTAAGTCAATCATAAATTAATTACATGAACATAAAAAGCTTAAAGTAGTTAAATATTTACATAGAACAAAAAACATGATAGATATTCAAAGCCGCGCCTTCATCATCTGGAGTTGAGCAATGTCGGGTCCGGTGAAAGCGTAGATAGCTTTTCTTTTCCTCGCCTCGGCAATCCTCATACCCTCCGAATATACCTTCATGATCTCAACATTGAGTTCGTCTGAAGTCCCTATAGTCCACTGAATCGCCCGGAGATCTTCATCGAGCAGGCCTCGTCCTCAAGATCCTTTATTTTATGGCGGAGCTTGTGGACGTTGGGCCTTATGCCTGGGAAGCCGTCTTGAGTCTTCGTCTCGGCTTCACCAAGTTGTAGGACTAAGCGATTGGTGAAGAAAACTCCTCATTTTTTGCCTTGAGAGTAAGTTTTCTTCAACCAAGCCAAAGATTCGAGTTAGTCGAGAGTTTGTTGGTCGGCCGGACGCTTGCCCAATCCAGTCCCTCGTGGCCCTTAATTCTTCATCGGATGTCTTCAAATCCATCTTAGCCCGATCTAATTCTATCCGAAGACCATTGATGGTATGAAAATCATCTTCACGATCGGCTTCTTTTCTCGGTCCAAGGTCGATTTCAAGATATTTATCTCTTGTCGCATGAAATCTTCCTCGGCCTCTCCATTTATGTGTCTCGGGACTTGATCGTCAAGAAAAACGATTAGCTTTGTATATTTTCAAAATATTCAAGTCAAATGTCCAAATATTCAAAGGAAACAGAGTTATAGAGGAAGAAGAGATTGTTATTTACCTTGGCTAAATAACTCATTCCTCGTCGAAGATTTCGTCTGCGTACGATCATCGAACCGGTGGTCGTCGGGCAGCCGACGAAAGCTCGAAGAGGTCGAAGGGAAGTTGGCGTTGAACCCGGGCCATTGTGGTCGGGATCCCTGACCTCTCAGATGGTAACTCGACACGATGGAAGGGTCGTTCAGAGAGAGGTCTCGGTCTTTCGGGGAGGAATAAGCCGTTCGGGAGGTGTAAGTGCGTGTGATAGTTTCAATTATGGGAGATTTATTGGGAGTGGGTCCTTTCGGTGATGAAGAAGAGGCGGAACTCGGATGGCTATCAGAGTCGTTTCTTCTCTTCCTAGATAGCGTCGGAATCCCTTCGTCTTCGGTCACAAAATCCTCTTCAATCAGTATTTCTACTGGGGGGGCACGAAGGGTGGAATGACCAAGACTTAGGAACCCCGAGCTCTTTACGGTTAGAGGGGTTATTTTGTTTTTAATTTTTGATCCTAAGTATATTTCTTGATCAGACGATCAAGTAAACCACTGGTCGAGGAATGGTTCTAGGGTTAGTTACGGTTCGGTGTGGATTCGGGAGGAGTGACAAGAGGGGTCGAATTGGGTTTTGGTAGCTCTCTCTCTCATCGAGGGTGAAGGGTCTCTTACGGTATGAGAACCTCTTCCTCTGTTTTTTCATTTAAAATTCATCCGTATGAATTTACGGTGTGGATCTACTTGGGGTAGCCGGTTGGTGTAGCCTCAATTGCTTCAAGACTTCCCAAACAAAAAATCTTGAACTCCTTTATTTCTAAGGAGCTCGATGGCCCGATCAAAGATCTTGCACAAATCATACAATTCTATGTTAAAATTATATATCATAGAATATTTTCAAAAAATATACATATATGAAATAAGTTGGTACTTACACTTATGGTCATATAACCATGCTTGCTTCGAGAGAAGTCCGTATTTCCACTCTTCCTTCGGGAAGTTGTCAAATAGCTTCATCATTTCCACTTTCCGCTCTTCTTCTTGAAGCGCTCCAAAGTCGTGCCAGATATTTTTTTTAGTTTTGCAGCCTTTCAGTAAAGAAGAAATCTCGTGGCCTTTGACGAAAAACCATTTCTCGTGCCATCCCCTATTGCTCGAAGGGTGTTCACCAATGAAACGTCATCGAATTTTTCTCCGGACTTCGGAGAATTCTTCTTTGAGGGCCTTGAACCCTTCTCCTGGATTGTCTTATCTTGTGAGCGGTGAAGAAGAAGTCCGGGGAGGGCTCGGACGCCCAATTCATGGCGTAAGGCCACGAATGCGAGAATGTGGATATAGGAGTTTGGCACCGGTTGTGAAAATCCCACACCCAAGAACCCCAAAGAGGGTCACTATAAAGATGTGAAGGGGAAACGAACCCCTTCTCCAATAAGATCACCGGACTACCATCCATCCTTCAAAGCCGTTGATACATCTTTTCACCGCATCGGCAGTACCACGATCGCGTGAGTGTCCGGAATGTGGGAACCGAAGTTGAACCTCTTTAGTTCAAATTTCGGTTATGATAGAAGGAGTGTTGGCACGCGAGAATCGCTCCGCACTCTGTAGTATTCGGAGGGGTTTTTGGGTTTTCTCGTTTGGGATTCGTACTTGAAGTCCCCTCGTGAGGATTAGGGTTTGGTGGAACCTTTCGTGATGGGTGTTACAAGTATGGGGAACTCTATTGAGATTGTAGGGAAGCCATGCATGACGATTTGCGAGAGAGAGATCGGAAAGTTTAGAAAGCGCGTCAATTTCAAATGAGCAGTAAAAGCGCCAAATTTGGTAAAGTTATCCTTTTATATTGGCCATTTACGGTGTTCAAGACGGGTACATTAAATGCTAGTAATAATTTGGAATTTGAATGGGAAGCGTCGGTTTGGTCCAGGATAGTTAATGGATAGGGCCTTTCTGATGTGGGCCTTTAAATTCCTTTCGTCTCATTTCGTGAGCGATAAATGGGTACGTTTTTAATTACATCTTGTTATTATTGATTCTCAGTAAAATATCATGGACTATTTATAGTTTTCTATTAAACATTCTGTTCAACAAAAAACTAGGGGGCAATGTTGGGTCATGATATTTTAACTCTTTGGGCCGGGTGTACTGGGCTTACTCTTTTAAGTATTCTATTTGGGCCTTTATTGGTGAACTGTGGAAGTCTTTAAGCCCAGTTATCTTATTATTTTCTTTTTAAACTTATAAGATAAAGATTGGTCGGTGGATCAATCCTTTGGACATTTTAATATCTACATCTTTGACTTGTAATGATGAAAAAGCATGACGGTTGACTAAAGAACCTGCCATGCATTAATGTGGATGGGATCATAACCTATTTCTATGGTAGTAATAAATGACCAAAGCGGTGGATAAACTACACGCGATCGGCGGGACCCATCGTAAAAGGGGTGTGTGTCGGTAGTAGTGCCAAGCACGATAATTGAAAAAGAGTATAACTTAGCAAGCGAAGTCTTCACCAAGAAGTGACGTTTCATACAATTCTTCATTCGTAATCACATACACACAGAGAATTATTATTATTATCTCTTTATCTCAATACACTAAAGGCGATATAGCCTCCGTTTTTCGATAAACCTCGTGAACTCATATATCGACTCTCACGCTTGAGCTATCCCGACGGAACCGCCGTCAAGCTTGTGGTGTTTATTGTGTTTACGTTGCAGGATCAGGACGTTTTACGTGATTGAGACGTGACAAAAGATCTTGGCGTTAACACCCCCAATTCCAGGCCATTATATTCTTTCCATATTATTCCAGCCAAATGAGGTGTACTTTGAACTGAATATGAATTGGATAGTTAGTTTATCAAATATCAAGCTTGGAAAATAAAAGGAAACAAAAAAAAATAAAAAAAATTCCTTATTGTTGGTAAAATTTAAAATAAAGAAAGAGGAGAAAGAAGAAAGATACTCCGAAGTCCGAACCTACAGGCAAACGTCTGGCGACCCATCCCGGCGATCAGCCTACTCGCAAATTATAGCTCAACTCCCACTTTGTTACTGTTACAGTTACACTCCCGTTAGCAACAGATTACAAATCAGGTATAGCATCAATTTACTTAGAAATGGGCTGTATTTACAAACTTATACCAACATGGTCCTAATTTATTTTTTTTTGATCGGAAAACATGATTCTAATTGATGGATTTAGTATTCATGGAGTGACTCTGTGAGTGTGTTTAAAACTGTTATAGTTTCTTTTATGCTTCTTTATATGCATTTTCTGAGCAATTGATGTTGCACTCAAACTATTTGAAGATATTCTTGTGAGACAATTGATTAGCTCTATAAACCACTATATCCACAAAAAAATAGTAAATAAAAATAAAATTTAATCTTGAGGCTTGGAGCGATCAATACCCAATTTGGGGTTTGATTCCAAAACAAGCCTCTTGAGGAAAATCATTGACCACACTAGCTCACTGAGGGATCATTTCAACCCCTTTTCTGAAATCCCATTTAACCGCTTCTCAAAATTTGACACGGGCTTGTGTTAAAAGATGTTATTTTTCCTTAAACAACATGGCATTGCAGATACACATGATGCAGCGGTTAGCAACAAGAGTCTCAAGGATTGCCTTGTCTTCAGTTGGGAGTTTCCGTTGCAGTGCTTCATGTTCCTTGTTTCTTTCAAAACAGTGTTTCACTAGTTCCTCTCTGCTGATGAATTTTCAGAAGTTAAATAGACATGTTATTCCAGTTGATATCGTGAAATGGGGTTCACTTGGATTATGTAGGAATTCAAGTTTTGCCACTGGGTTTACACCACTGAAAGCAAAACCGTTGGGCTCAATCATTGACATTGAGAGGCGGAGAATCAATCGCCCGAGGATCTCGCAGCCATCTGGGATGATGTAAATTTTCTCACTTTTCCCATTATTCCTATTATGATTGAACAGCTCTATTTCAGCATGTATTTTTTCCAGATGGTTGTTTCACCTGTGCTTTTATTTGAGTAACGCACATCTTCTTCTATAACCAAATAAATTATCCACAAGAAGGTTATTCTAAAGGACCAGATATTTTATTCTTGCACTCTATACTTGCACTGCATACTTGCAGTCATTCTATTTGTCATTCAAAACCAATCAGTCTCTCTGCCACAAATCGAGTGATTGGTTTTGAATGGCACACAGAATCTGCAGAGAGAGTGAGTGAGTGAGTGAGTGAGTGAGTGAAGCTTTTCCTATTTTCTGATTAAAAAGAGTGACACCCGAAGACCATCGCGTTAGGCCCTCGCTAATGAGCTTATAAGGAGAGAAAGGTTAGAATATAATCCTATCTTGTTGTGGGATATCACAAAATAGATACTCATTCACTTAATTTGGGACAGAGGGTGTATAAATTGAGTATGATTTGCATGAAGTGTTAAAAATAGAATCTGCACGGTTCTCTTCCATTATTTTTGGGGGAATACAAAGTCCTTCGAATAGTTTATATCTTGGCTAACCCTTTCTAAAGAATGCTATAATATATGCTCCAATTCTCAAGACACGTGACGCGTGTTTTTATGGTGTTTGTGAATGGTGAGTGAATCAAGTTGCTTTATCTATCTTAAGTGATATCATTGTAAAATTGGATAACGGAAACCTTGTTACTTTGCTTATAAATATTTCATTGATGAAATTTTGTTTTGAATTATTTGATATAGTATCACTTGGGAAGAGGTCATATTGGTGCATCGATGAAAGCAAAACTGTATCATCTGTTGGATCAAAGAGCAGCCGACTGGTAATCCATAAACATCAACTTACCCTTCTTTTCCTTCATTTTTTTCTGAATACTTCTATCTTTTCTTGCAGTCGAAATTTTGTCATACCGTTGTGGAAAGGAAGTGGCTATACAACGATGTTTGTTCAAGGTTTGATTTATTGTTGCTTGCTTCTCTATTTAGCATCTTGTAATAGAAGTTGCTGCTACTGGAAACTTGCTAGATTGTGATGTGGAACCTACCTTTTGTATTAAACCCATTGGTGTATTTATCTTTGGATGTTAATGAACACAGCAATTGATTACGGCTTCGCTAAAGCATTTTCTGGGATAATGATGTTTTGTTTTATGGAAATGACTTTCCCATTTGAAACAGTATTATTTTCTGGAAAATCAAGCTTGAATGCACATTGATCCATAAAATGAATTTTCAGTTTCAAAACAACACCCAAAAATGCGAAAAACATATTCTGGAAAATATTTTCCTTGCAACAAATGAAGCTTACATTACATGTCATATGTGCTGGTGGTGCTGCATTTGCAAAACATCAAACATGCTTATGGTCAAGTCTCAAGAGACTCATGAATTTAATATTTAATGTGTAACCAGAGCGTAAATTTTTGCATTCAATATAAATGTTTATCTAAACCTTGATGCAGTGCAGATGCCCTACATGCTTTTCACCGGTCTTGAAGATTACAAGGCAAGGGGAACACAAGCTGCTCCCTACTTCACAGTTTCTTATTACTCAGAATTTGCAGAAACCAAGGACTTGGTGCTTATTCGTGGGGATGTTGTATTCACCAGCAAGCTTACTGACTCAGAGGCAAAGTGGCTTTTGGAGACCACACAATCTTTTTACCTGAACGATATGAGGTACAAGCTGATCGAAAGGTTCAATAAAGAAACCCGTGAATTTGAATTTAAAGACATTTTACAAGCGTTGGATATGCCCTCCATGTAGTTTTTTCAATTTCAAGACATTTTGGCTCAAGAGAAGTAGGAAGATAATTCGTTGATCTTTGAAGAACTACAGCATTGGTATTGCAACAGTCGGTCCTCGTGGGAGTTTGTTGCAAAGTTTGCAGCAAGTATCTTGAGCTAAAGATCTTAGTAAAGAGTCCAGAGATTATTTTGTCATGAATTTTCCTTGGTGTTGTAAGAGATACAATGTGCTACTAGGTTGCTCTGCTGATTTCATTTGAAGTATTATTTGTACAAGGAATACAGATATCATTCTTGTTAAGAATAAAGCAGCAATTCTGGATCGTTTCATTATTTATTATACAAGTATGATACCATTATGAAGGCCATAAATGATGGTTAAATGTTGAATATTTTGTTTCAAAGGGAGTGGTTAGCATAAAATGAACTTTATGTTAAGTTCACACTCCCGCCTGTATGTCAGCAATCTATTGGACATGATACAAACCTGATCCTATTTCAAATGATATGACATCACTGTATTTGTTTTTATCAAGAAACCCAATGAAGGTAACAATTTATTAAGCTGTTAAATCAAGTACCACAAAAAGAAGAATACAATTTGGACTTCTTCCATCCAATATAAGAGTGAAAAAAACATGAGACAAAGCAACTCATATCCTAAGAATATTATTACTCAAGTTCTAGGGTAATTTTTTATTGAGTCCTTCTATAGGGACATGTTTATTGGACATGATTATTGCCGGTCCAATTTTTATTTTTTATTTTATTTTTTTTTGCATGTGATTTCAAAAATGTATAATATTTATTCTAATCGAAATTTTACATAATGATTGTTTTAGGTGTAATTTGGATGCATATACAAAGCATGGGGTTGTTCAGACTGCATAACCCCTGCTTTTGTATATGTATCTAAATTACACCTAAAAAACATCAGACATGTAAAAAAATTTTAGATTGTAATAAATACTATACATTTTTTGAGAATCGATGTCAAAAAAAAAAAAATAAATAAAAAATGGACTGGTCCAATATTCCGGTCGGACAAACTTGTCGGCCAAGACTTATTGTTTTTTATTTATATAGCCAGAAATGCTTGGATCAAGCTAGGAATACAACCTAATTGTGCATTTCTGTGTGAAACTCTTGAACTTTTTGTCTTTCAGTACATTTTTACTTTTTAATTTATTTCTCTATCACTTGTTTGTGAGATTTTGGGATAAAGATTATAAAAATTTTAAACTAGAAAAATATTTTAAAAAATCAGTAGAAAAGTAAACTTTTGTCTTGAAGATAGGAGAACATAGTAAATAGGATTATGATTATCAAATTTTGCTTAATTTTGCTTAAAAGAAAGTCTAAGTCTTTACAAATTCTGCTAAGTTTGGAGAACATAGTAAATAGGATTATGATTATCAAAATTTGCTTAATGTGTTACTAATAAGGGTAATATGTATAAAAAAGTGTAAGTCTATACAATTTAAGCTATTTTGTTAAGGAGAATGTTTAAGAAAAGTTGAATCAAAATTTTATTAGCTATCTTTACTGTTCTTTACCTTTTTTCAAAAAAAAAATCTTACAAAATAAGGTTTTCTTAACAAATTTAAATTTGATAGTGTATACATAAATGATGTTAGAAGTATAACATATTATTAAAATAAAAATAATTTGATAGTGTATACATAAATGATGTTAGAAGTATACATAAATGATATATCATACTCCTAATATCACTCGCATATATACTGTCAATATGTTAAAATTTGAGTTCGGAATAAATCTGGGTCAAATTCTAAGTCTGAATCAAATCAAATTCATTCTATGCGGGAGTAAAATTGGAATTAACCAAAGAGTCCCGACTTCGAAATAAATCTTGGGTCAAATCAAATTCATTCGATATGGGAGTAAAATCGGAATTTTAACTAAAGAGTCCCAAGTTCGGAACAAATCTTGGGTCAAAACTTAAGTCTGAATCGAATCAAATCCATTCGATCTGGGATTGAGGTTTACTCGACTCTGATACCATACGAAATATCCCAGGTCAAATTTCAAGTCCGAATCAAATCTATCAAAATATGATTTAAAACCACTCATATCTTTTCACCACACATCTTTCATCAAAAAGATAATGCCGGAATATACTATTGATAGTTATTTAATTTCTTATATACAAACAAAATTTTCCCATATCTTTCGATGTAGAATTGAAATGTTCCACTAAATTTTCCGAAGTCAAAATTAACCAAAAGTTACATGAACAACCTAAATTTTCCCTTAGTTTCCCTACCTCCCCGTGGCTCATTCTTGGATTCTCTTTTAAACTATAGGATAAATTGTATACTTATAATTGAATTGTAATAGAAGATGTTTTTAAAAAAACAAATAAATAAACAAATTTATAATTTTTGTCATGAAACTAAACAACATAAAAATTTTCAAGTCTTTACGCCTGCATTTCGAGTTTTGAATGAAAAGAAAAGAATAAAAAACTTAAATTAGAGTAATGCAGAAAAGTTATAGAAAATTTGAAGTTTTTTTTTTGTGTTGTTTGAATTTTAATAGAAAATTTAAAAAAAATTTTTTTTACGCTTTTTGAGTTCTAATGAAAAGAAAAGAAAAATATCACTTTTACAAGTTTACCCTTATATTAATTGTAATCATTGAACCATGAATAAAAATATACAAGATAAATTTAATCAAAGAAAAGAAATTCCATAATCAAATACAAATATCCAAATAAATGTTAAACAAAAATTACTTCTACAAAGTCATTGTCATACCATACTCAAAAGTCATCAAACATAATCTGTATTATTAATACTAACGGAAATTATTCATCAAATTTTTCAATAAATTCAATCTCTTCTCTAATGGTAACCCAAACACTGCTCGTGACTTGTCTCGATTTTCTACTGTCATCGGCACGAACTTCCCAATGTGCAAACTGGAGAAGTATTACCACCCAAGAAGAATCTGTCAGGCAAAGAAGAAGGTGTGTTCAAGAATCCACTTCTCCCCATGGAAAAAGAACACCACTAGCAACCCCAAAATTCAGTGCAGCATTGTAAAAACCCAAGGGCAAGGCACATCCAATATCAAACTCCTGCAGAGAAAATATGATATAATTAAGAGTGCCTTAAAGAGCAGGAACATATAAATAAATTCTGTTTGACAAGAAAAAAAGAAGGAACTCAGAAAGTAAATAAAACAAAACATAAATTGATAATTTCACACTCATGTTGTTAATATAAATGCATTGGTGGGTTGGAAATCTGCATTTACTTTGAGATCCCACAAAAAGTAAGGAAAAAAGTTTCATTCCCTGGCCCCATCCATTAGACAGAGAATTATTAGCACAAGTAAGAACTATAACGATTGAAACTTGAAAAAGAACTAATTTCTTTCATAAGTAATTAAATAATCAATGAAGTATAATAATCAACCAGAACCAAGACGCAGATAAAAGCATAATGTGGATAAAGCATAATTGGGACTATATTTAGGCATGAGTTTTATCGAAATAGGAGACAGATCTGGTCGAAAAGTTATCAAAGAGGTGGAGATTGGGATGTCGCGACAAGAAAAATGTGGAGATAAATTTATTCAGTTACACTGTTGCTGTTGCAGAGAGTTTGGACTTGAACCGAAGAAGAGAACTTGTTCGAGGCAAGTTATTCGCCCCTATATTTTTCTCTTTATCAGATATTAAGTTTAGTAGATAAAAACAAATTGAAGACATGAATTATAATTTAAAATTTATTATATTAAAAGTTGAGAATAATATGAGAATTATAAAAATATTACTTATTTTTATTTCTTTTTTGTCCAAATCAGGCCAATTTTGGACAAAAAACTTTAATAAAAAAATGACCTAAATTTTCTATCAATTTTTTTTTTTTTTTATTTATTAAAAACTCAAAAAAAAACAAACATAAATTTTCAGTATTTTTGTGTAAGACCAAAAATTTTTAAATAAAAAGGAATTTCCTTTATTTATTATTTTGAAATAGTAAGGGTTGATTTGATTAATGTGGATAGTTAAGGGTTAAATCATGCAAATATTTCAAAATAAGCAAGTGGTTATAAAATATTCATTATCGTCGGGGAATATTCGTTTGGTCGTGGAATATTCGTCTTTGTCGAGGGAATATTAAATGCGATGGCCAATGTGACCATGTGTGGAGCCCCATAACGGAAAGCGATTGGATGAAGAAAGCGACAAATATAAGTTGTTTTTAAATAACTGGCGTAGTTATTCACAGATTAATATTGTTGGAATACCGGTGGTTAAAACACACTAATCTGGCGTTGTTGAGCAGTAGCACTGCGGTATTGCACCAATTATTGATTCTTACGTAAGAAGGCTTTACTCGATAATGGTTACGATAATTCTTATTCGATTATTTTATTGAGTTAATAATTCTCTGCGTTGATATTTTATATTCTTTGTTGTTTGATAATTGTCATTACACGGTATTTTTCATTATCGAAGCAATAATTCATATTATACGAATAATATTATTAGATAACATTATTGGCAATGTCTAGAAAGTTACATACAGGAGAGGTTTGGTCACCTAATTGCGCCAAGATGAAGAAATTCTTATTGGAAAGCCCCTCTTTCAGGAGGCGCACGGTTGTCAATATTGTGATTACGTAATATTATTTGTGAATAATTAATTATTGATTTATATGATGAGGAAAATATTGATTTTATGTGGATATAGATGGAGAAAATTTTTAAAATGACAATTGTTGAAAATTAATATTTTATCTTTTTACGATAAAATAATTCATTTAAATATATTATTTTAATAATATATTAACGGTGATATTTTACAACGAATGTGGGATATATGAGTATCTGAGGAGGAAGAGTATTTTTGTTGCAATAAATGTTTAAAACATGTTTAAACATGTCAATTGGACCCCATTTATTATTTGAAATTTGATTATAGCTTTGTAAAATCGCTTGGTTTGTGGATTTCGGTCAATTTCTATTTGGAATTTGGAAAAACTTTCTTCTGTAAAGTTGTAGAGAATTGAAATTCCTATAAAAACTCATGAGATTCGAATTTTCTGATGAAAGGGCTATTTATTATGAATTATTGAAGTTTAAGAAGCTCAAAATAATTGATTTTTGGGAGTTTAAAATATTTTTTTAAGAAAACGTTTTTATGTTGTAATTGAGTGGCTGGCATGTGTTATAAATGATCTGAAATCAGATTTCTAAGGTGGGCTTGAATATTTTAAGAAATATTATTATTTTATTAAATTTTACGCTTTGGTGTTCTTAGCGATTTTTCTATAAATAGGGTGCTTAGGTTAGAATTGAAAATCACACTTTAAAGCTGAAGTTTTCTCTCTCTATATTATCGGCGTATTCTTGTGAGTATTTTGAGTATACTTTGAGTATTGCTAGGCGATGCAAGTTCCTTCTTGACTATATATACGGATTCTAAATTTAGAAATCTTGATCTTTCGAGGTAAGGGATATTATTTTTTTTCGTAATGATATTATTTCTTCAATATCATTATCTTTGAAATGTTGATCTGAAGTTTTATCAAATTTGGAACTTTTTCATGTCGGGGTTACTATTCATGGGTTACTTATTCATGAGTTCTTATTCACGAGATTCTTATTCATGAGTTAATATTCACGATTCTTATTCACGAGTACTATTCATGAAGCGTGAAGATGTTTTTGTGGAATTTCTATCTTTTGGTGTGGAGTTACTATTATTCACGTATACGGTACTTTATTCACGATATCTGTATTATTCATAGAAAAATAAAATTTCTTCTTTTCGTCTAAAACATCTATTACGGATACTAACTACGATTGTATCCATGTTTTGATCATTCTTGAATTTTACACCACTATGATTATTTTGAGGTATTTTTGGGCGTGGATAAAACCAATCGAATCCTTAATCCTTAATCCTTGTCATTTTGTTTCCTTTGGATTCGTTTCTTTAAAAAAAATATTTTCATCATCCTCGGTCTTAAATGATGATATTATGGAATATCTTTGGCACATTGTGCAAAGATGAATGATTTCTTAAGAATATCTTCTTTGGCTGTAGTGCAAAGATGAATGATTCTGAAGAATATCTTTGGCCGTAGTGCAAAGATGAGCAGTGTTTAAATGAACATGACGGTGATGAATATCTTTGGCACGTAGTGCAAAGATGAATATTTGATTCAGATGTATATTGATTGATGTTCTGGGGATAAAAGATAGGCGATGAACTTTTAAATTCATACATAGAAGATAGTAGTTTGCATTCTCTACTTAACTCTTCTAATGAATTATTATTTCATTGCGAATATTGATTTAAAATTTGTTGTCTATTGTATATATTATTATTTTTCCTGTTGAAGACTAACGATAATTTGTTGTATATTATCTTAGTCATAATATTCTTCTTGAGCTAGTTGAGCTCACCCTTTTCCTTTTGTTCCATTTTTCTCGGGAGGCGAGAATATAGCGAGTGCGAGTCGGGTATGGAATGAAGGTTTTAGAAAGGATTGTTTAGTAGTCCTCACCATTTTTGTAAAATAATGTATCGATAAATGTGATGAGGATTTATTTGAGTATAGATATTATACAGAAGATAATATTTGTATTCAAACTCACAGTTTTCTTGTTGTAATAATAAAGTTGTAGTTGTTTACGTACCATGTATTGACAACTCGAATAGGTGATGTATACCTATTTTGGGGGGCGTCACAGTTAGTATCGAGCTTAGGATATGATCTCTGGCGGAGATGGGGAATAGAACTAGGAGGAGAGGCGAGTAAATCCTTAGCTAGTGTGTCCTACCTAAGCTTATTTGTTAGTTGGTGGTATATATAGGGATATTATGTGATATATTGATTTCCTTAATTAACCCTTGTTTTATGGCGGTATTTGAGAATGTCGTTGAGAATATTAATAATGGAAATGAGGCCAGTGGAGATGCTGTACTCACCAACGAGGAGAAGCGTCTGTGGTGGTGATGTTCCTCCTGTGAACAACACCATTGAAAGCGAGATGATGAGCGAGGGGATGTTTAGAAGTTTTTTGCAGATTCATGCAAAAAATCGGACGAGGAAACTTCGTGTTCAAAATCTGAGGAGAAATGATAGCAATTCACGGGTTGTCACAATGCGATTCGAAGAGTTGGGACCACGAGAATTTAAGGGAAAGCGGATCCGATCATGGCGGAAACATGGGTCAAACAAATTACCAAGATATTCGATGTCTTGGGATGCGGAGGAACGAAGGTTCCATTCGCCACCTTTATGTAAAGTGGCGAAGCATCTCTTGGTGGGATGCGTGAAGCGTACCCATCCGGTACTTTTCAAAGCATGTCTTGGGAGGCGTTTGAAGCTATTTAATGACAAATACTTTCACGAAAGTGTTCGTCGTATGAAGGAAGTGGAGTTCATCGATTGGAACAAAACAACATGGCGGTGTCTCGATGACGAGGCAAAGTTTGCAGAGTTATCCGGTTTGCACCTCATTTGGTGGAGAATGAAGAGCGTATGACGCGGATGTTTCTTAGAGGTTTGAAACACGGCATACGTCGGTATCTCATTTCTCATAAATTTTCTCTTTATTGAGATGTTGTAAAAGCAGAGGCTCAATTATTAGGCGAGATAACGAAGTACGGTCATTTGAGGACCACAACGAGGATCGTATCGAGATAGCGATCAGCGAGAATAATGATAACTGCGGAGAAAAAAGCAGACGGACAGAAATGGTAACCACTCGGTGGTAATCATGGCCATGAAAATAGAAGAAAGCGAGTCGGAGGAGATTTTAAAAAGAGGAGATTTAACAACGACCATATGAAGATGGCGGTCTTGCGTGACAGCGGTTCTAAGGGAGGAGAAACGACCACCCGGTCATATCTACAAATCACGGAAAAAGAGGACATATCGGTCAAGCGCCCTGACAGTTCAAGGTATGCTATAATTGTGGAAAGGAAGGACATATCGCTCGAGATTATACGAAGCGAAACCTAGTTCAAGTGGGACGGTGACTCAAAAAGATCCCGAGAAAAGTCAAAGTCAGCGATTAGGGAAGAAGCGTTTGTTGTGGTGGTCATAATCGAGAACCCAAACGATAGAGGTGATCACGGGTAAGCTATTTATAAATTCTTGCGAAGTTTATACCTTACTTGATCTAGGGTGCTACCCATTCATTTATCTCTCTGCATGTGCTCAACGCGTTTAAACTTGACTCAGGAGAAATTAGACTTTGACCTATCTGTGGAAACTCCGTTAGGAGAAACTTTCATCACATCCCTTGTTTATAAATCTTGTTTGATTCAAGTTGGCACCATTACCTTACACCATTGACCTTATCTCTTTAAAGATACTTGCTTTTGATGTGATTTTAAGGATTGATTGGTTAACTACTCATCATGCCAAAATTGATTGTTTTCGTAAGGTTGTTAGTTTTCATATTCCTAACTTGACTGTTATGCGAATTCAACAACTAAACCATTAAAATCGATCACTATCATATCTAATCATAAAGCTATTCGTTTATTAAAAAGCGGATGTCAAGCTTTCTTAGCCCATGTTATGGATTTGAATAAAGACACGTCAAATTTGAATAATATTCTGTTGTTATTGACTTTCACGACGTATTTCGAAGAAGAACTTCCGGTCTGCCCAGGCGTGAAGTTGAATTCTTTATTGATCTTGAACTTTGGTACAAAGCCCATTTCTAAAACCCCATATCGAATGGCTCTATTGAACTTGGGAGTTAAAGGTCCAACTACAGGAATTGTTGGACATCGGTTTCATTAAATCTAGTACATCTCCTTGGGGTGCTCTGTTTTATTTGTAAAGAAAAAGGCGGGAGTATGCGACTTTGTATTGACTATCGGGAATTGAACCATGTCACCATCAAGAATAGGTATCCTCTACCTCGTATTGATGACTTGTTTGACCGATTTGCAAGGGCACAATTCTTTTCAAAAATCGATCTTCGATTACGGATATCATCGGTGAAGATTAGGCGAGGATATTCAAAGCGCCTTGAGAACTCGGTATGGGCATTATGAATTCTTAGTCGTGTCTTCGGACTAACTAATGCTCCTGCGACTTTCATGGATATGATGAGCGAAAGTATTCAAGGAATATTTGGATCAATTCGTTGTTGTCTTTATTGATGACATCCTCATATATTCCAAAAGCCGTGAAGATCATGAGCACCATTTGAAATTTGCTGGTACTCAAAGGCTTCGTGAAAACCAACTATATGCCAAATTGAAGAAATGCGAGTTACGGCTTGAGGAAGTAGCATTCCTTGAGCGCGTGGTGTCGAAACATGGAGTATCTGTTGATCCGTGAAGATTGAAGCAATACAAAGTTGGGAGCAAAAAAGTCGGTGGTGAAATCACGTAGCTTTTTGGGCTTAAATTTGGTTATTATCGGAGATTCGTGGAAGGGTTTTCTCGAATCGCTACTCCATTAACTTCATTAACTCGGAAGGATACAAAATTCGTTTTGGAGCGAAGAATGCGAGAAAAGTTTCAAGAGCTTAAGAGGAGACTTATTTGGCACTGTTTCTAACAATACCATCGGTTCGGATGGATTTGTTATCTCAAATGACGCTTGAGGCAAAAGGTTAGGATGTGTTCTCATGCAGCGTGGGAAAGTCATAGCCTATGCCTCGCGACAACTTAAAGAGTATGAGATGAATTATCCTACTCATGATCTAGAGTTAGCGGTGATCGTTTTGCGCTAAAATATGGAGGCACTATCTATATGGGGAGAAAGTGGAGATATATTCGGACCATAAAAGCCTTAAATATTTCTTCACTCAAAAAGAACTCGACATGCGGCAATGACGTTGGCTCGAGCTATTGAAAGACTACGACCACACTATTCAATACCATCTGGTAAAAGCGAGCGTGGTAGTGCGCATTGAGTAGAAGATCATATGCGAGGAGCGAGTGCGATGATGTCAAGTATCGCATATAGCTGACTTTAATAGAAAAAGTTAAGGTTGCTCGAGCCACGCGGCCGGGTGAAATGATGCGTATGAAGAAGAAAGTACAAGAAGGAGCTATTAGGAAGCGAGAATTGATGAAGAAGGAATACTTGAGTCCACTCTAGACTTTGTGTTCCTAACGACTCGATTTGAAGTACAAGATTATGATGGAGGCACACAATCGCCATTTGCAATCCATCTGGAACTACTAAAATGTATCGTGATCTTGACATACATTTTGGTGGAACAATATGAAGAGAGAGATTGCAAAGTTTATCTCGATGTGTTTAACTTGCCAAGCGTGTAAAGCGGAGCATCTTGTACCTAAGGGTCCGTTGAAACCACTTGAGATTCCGGAATGGAAGTGGGAACACATTACTATGGATTTCGTTACGGGTCTTCCTACGGTTTCTCAAGGCATCAATGCTATTTGGGTTATTGTTGATAGATTAACCAAGTCCGCTCATTTCTTGCCGAATCACGGAGACTTATTCCTTGAACGTCTTGCTAGTATATGCGTGAATGAGATTGTGAGGTTACATGGCATGCTGTATCCATAGTTTTGGATCGTGACCCAAGATTCACTTCAAGATTTTGGGTTAGCTTGCAAAAAGCTATGGAGCGCGGATTTGCGATTTAGTTGGCATACCATCCCCAAACGGACGGACAATCGAGAGGACTATTCAAACTCTTGAAGATCTATTAAGACTCTGTGTCCTAGACTTCAAGGAAGTTGGGATAAGTATTTACCATTGGTGGAATTCTCCTACAACAACGATTATCGAGCAAGTATATAGGTGTGGCTCCATTTGAAGCATTATATGGACGAAAATGTCGTTCTCCAATATGTTGGGATGAGGTGGGTGAAGCAACATTGTTGGGACAGAGTTAATACGTATGACTCTACCGAAAAGATCCAAATGATTCGACAACGTATACAAAGCGGCACAAGATCGACAAAAGAGTTATGCGGATCTTCATCGAAAGGACGTGGAATTTAATGTAGGGGATCATGTATTGTTGCGAGTTGCTCCGTGGAAGGAGTTACAAGATTTGGGAAGAGAGGAAAGCTCGATCCACGATTTATTGGTCCATTTCAAATTCTTGACCGAGTAGGAAATGTAGCCTATAGACTTGCGTTACCTCAAAGTATGTCTCGTGTTCATAATGTGTTTCACATATCGTACCGTAAATATGTGAAAGACCGAACCACGTTATTGAGTTAGAACCGGACGAGATAATAGAAGACTTAACGTATGAGGAGGTACTGTCAAGATCTTGGATAGGAAGGAGCATGTCCCTACGCTATGAAAGGTCATACCACAAGTTAAAGTTTTGTGGAGGAATCATGCTTTATAGAGGAAATGACACAGGAATTGGAAGCGGAAATGAAAGCGAGGTATCCTCACCTTTTGAAACACCGAATACGTCACGTCGATTCGAGGACGAAATTTCATAAGGAGGGAGGTTGTAAGACCGAAATTTTTAAATAAAAAGGAATTTCCTTTATTTATTATTTTGAAATAGTAAGGTTGATTTGATTAATGTGGATAGTTAAGGGTTAAATCGCAAATATTTCAAAATAAGCAAGTGGTTATAAAATATTCATTATCGTCGGGGAATATTCGTTTGGTCGTGGAATATTAAATCTTTGTCGGGAATATTAAATATAATAGTAGCGACCATGTGTGTGAGCCCCATAACGGAAAGCGATTGGATGAAGAAAGCGACAAATATAAGTTGTTTTTAAATAATGGGCGTAGTTATTCACCAGATTATCTTGTTGGAATACCGTTAGTTAAAAAAACACACTAATCTGGCGTTGTTGAGCAAGATAGATTTGCAGTATTGCACCAATTATTGATTCTTACGTGAAGAAGACACTACTCAATAATGGTTACGATAATTCTTTATTCGATATTTTATTGAGTTAATAATTCTTTGCGTTGATATTTTATATTCTTTGTTGTTTGATAATTGTCATTACGGTATTTTTCATTATCGAAGTAATAATTCATATTATCCGAATAATATTATTAGATAACATTATTGGCAATGTCTAGAAAGTTACATCTAAGGAGAGGTTTGGTCACCTAATTGCGGCGCAAGAAGAAGAAATTCTTATTGAAAGCCCCTCTTTCACAGGAAGCTACACGGTTGTCAATATTGTGATTCTGTAATATTATTTGTGAATAATTAATTATTGATTTATATGATGAGGAAAATATTGATTTTATGTGGATATAGATGGAGAAAATTTTTAAAATGACAATTGTTGAAAATTAATATTTTATCTTTTTACGATAAAATAATTCATTTAAATATATTATTTTAATAATATATTAACGGTGATATTTTACAACGAATGTGGGATATATGAGTATCTGAGGAGGAAGAGTATTTTTGTTGCAATAAATGTTTAAAACATGTTAAACATGTCGGTGGACCCATTTATTGGTGAGAAATTTGATTATAGCTTTGTAAAATCGCTTGGTTTGTGGATTTGGTCAATTTCTATTTAGAATTTGGAAAAACTTTCTTCTGTAAAGTTGTAGAGAATTGAAATTCCTATAAAAACTCATGAGATTCGAATTTTTCTGATGAAAGGGCTATTTATTATGAATTATTGAAGTTCCAAAGCTCAAAATAATTGATTTTTGGGAGTTTTAAATATTTTTTTGTAAGAAAAACGTTTTTATGTTGTAATTGAGTGGCTCACATGTGTTATAAATGATCTGAAATCAGATTTCTAAGGTGGGCTTGAATATTTTTAAGAAATATTATTATTTTATTAAATTTTACTGCTTTGGTGTTCTAAGCATTTTCCTATAAATAGGGTGCTTAGGTTAGAATTGAAAATCACACCGTAAGCTGAAGTTTTCTCTCTCTATATTATCGGCGTATTCTTGTGAGTATTTTGAGTATACTTTGAGTATTGCTATGCGGTGCAAGTTCCCTTCAAAGACTATATATCCAGGTGATTCTATTAGAAATCACGATCTTTTCAAGTAAGGGATATTATTTTTTTTCAGTAATGATATTATTTCTTCAATATCATTATCTTTGAAATGTTGATCTGAAGTTTTATCAAATTTGAAACTTTTTTCATGTCGGAGTTACTATTCATGGGTTCTTATTCATGAGTTACTATTCACGAGTTACTATTCATGAGTTCTTATTCACGATTCTATTCAAAGTACTATTCATGAAGCGTGAAGATATTTTTGTGGAATTTCTATCTTTTGGTGTGAGAGTTACTATTCACGATATCACGGCACTTTATTCACGTATCTGACCTTTATTCACGATATCTGATCTTATTCATAGAAAAATAAAATTTCTTCTTTTTCGTCCAAAACATCTAATACGGATACTAACTCGATTGTATCCATGTTTTGATCATTCTTGAATTTTACACCACTATGATTATTTTGAGGTATTTTTGGGCGTGGATAAAACCAAGTACGAATCCTTAATCCTTAATCCTTGTCATTTTGTTTCTTTGGATTCGTTTCTTTAAAAAAAATATTTTCATCATCCTCGGTCTTAAATGATGATATTATGGAATATCTTTGGCTGTAGTGCAAAGATGAATGATTTCTTAAGAATATCTTTGGCTGTAGTGCAAAGATGAATGATTTCTGAAGAATATCTTTGGCCCGTAGTGCAAAGATGAGCAGTGTTTAAATGAACATGACGGTGATGAATATCTTTGGCACAGTAGTGCAAAGATGAATATTTGATTCCAGATGTATATTGATTGATGTTACAGGGGAAAAGATAGGCGATGAACTTTTAAATTAAATTCATACATAGAAGATAGTAGTTTGCATTCTCTACTTAACTCTTCTAATGAATTATTATTTCAGCTGCGAATATTGATTTAAAATTTGTTGTCTATTGTATTCTATTATATTTTTCCTGTTGAAGACTAACGATAATTTGTTGTATATTATCTTAGTCATAATATTCTTTCTTGAGCTAGTTGAGCTCACCCTTTTCCTTTTTGTTCCATTTTTTTCTCGGGAGGCGAGAATATAGCGAGCGAGTCTGAGTCGGGGGGGTATGGAATGAAGGTTTTAGAAAGGATTGTTTAGTAGTCCTCACCATTTTTGTAAAATAATGTATCAATAAATGTGATGAGGATTTATTTGAGTATAGATATTGTGCAGAAGATAATATTTGTATTCAAACTCACAGTTTCTTGTTGTAATAATAAAGTTGTAGTTGTTTACGTACCATGTATTGACAACTCGGAATAGGTGATGTATACCTATTTTGGGGGCGTCACATCATGGATCAAAACTGCTGGTGCATGAAGAAAGCAGTGATGAAGACAGCTTGGAGAAGCTCAAACAATGCCGGTAGAAGATTCTTTGGTTGTCCAGATTGGTGTGAAGATGGACACGGTGGTTGTAATTATTTCGGCCAATGATCCTCCAACGTGTGAGGCGTTCAAGGAAGTAATACCTAGATTAATAAGAAGATTAGAGAATTTTGATGCTGAAATCAAAGCTGTGAAAGATGATCTCGAACAGCCCAAAACTAGGGTAAGGTTTGCAATTTGTCTGTTGACTGCAACTTGGATTGCAATTTTTTATTTTAGGTTTATCTCGGCCAAGGATGAACCACCCCTCGAGAGTTGAAAACAAGCAACTTGGGTTCTACTGAGCAACTTGGGTTCTCCAGAATTGAAGCAAAGGCGTAATTGGGTTCTAGCAATATAGTGGTAGAAATTAGTTGACTTATGAAATGTAGGAGGAAAGGTAATTGTTGGGCATCTTTTGTAGGTAATTTAGTGGTTGTAATGTATGGGCAATTTATTTGAATGAACATGTTGTAATGTATGGGCAAATATAGTGGTTGTAATCAATTCTTCGCAATTTCTTGTTTATTCTTTGGTGTGCAATTTATGAGTATAAGGGAATTATGAAACAAAGAATGAGGATCATGTGAGGTCGACCGTAATCGCAGACTCCTACAATGCCAAACATTCCAGTGGGACAGAAGGAATGGCAAGGTTGAGTTCACATAGATACTTCAAGTCAAGAAAAGAGTAGTGGAGTTACATTTACCTATGGGAAAAAATGTATCACCAGACAGTGTTTAGAAGAATTGAGAGAGAAAAAAAAAAAGAAATCATGTCAATAGGAGGATAATTTGTGAATTTCATTCTACTGGGTATATTTTGGGAATAATTTTTTTTGGTTGGTTGTTTACGAGTCCACGTATCTTTTTGGTACATTGTCTATGTTTATATACGAGTCCATAAACATGGTTTAATTTGGATGGGTGTATATTAGGATGGATGTAAATTGTAGTCTACAAACATGGTTAAATTTGGATGGATGTCTATTGTAGTCCACAAACATGGTTGGTTAACTATATATTTTGGTGGAACTTTTTGGTTGCAACACAAATATTGTAAAATTTGATTCCCTTTTATGGATGAATGTAATTTGTTATTATGTTTTGGTAAATTAATCGGCTGGTTATATTTCAATGTTTGATTGTGATTATGTTTTGATTATATAACTTGTTTTGGTAGAAATTAGTTGACTTATGAAATGTAGGAGGAAAGGTAATTGTTGGGCATCTTTTGTAGGTAATTTAGTGGTCAGAATGTATGAGCAATTTATTTGAATGAACATGTTGTAATGTATGGGCAAATATAGTGGTTGTAATCAATTGCTGCAATTTCTTGTTTATGGTTGGTGTGCAATTTATGATACCTGCACCTTTTAACCTTTGCAGACTGTCTCACAAATGCACATCAAGGGTATTAATGCACAAAATGCATAAATGTAAACAATAAACCGCAATTTGCCCAAAACAGAGCCTACATCGCAATTGGCCACCAGATAACATCGCATACACACATCAGTAAACACACACGCAAAACACATGTACGTAAAACACTGCAAACACACACACTACACACACTGCATCATAAAGGAACTGGTATTGCCATTCAATTACCAAATTAATCCCCAGTACAATCCATAAATCAGAGGCAATTAATAACAGTTGTTGTCATTGGCCTAACAACATTGGCTATCCACAAAAACATAAAACTGGAGCATCCTATCCACAAAAAATGCATACTATCCACAAAACATACATATAATGACCTTAAGTTGATTCCCCCAAAATCCCCTAAACCGGATATATACATCCATATAAGCTTAGTACCACAAAAAGCCCAAAAATCCCATCTGTTATCTATTAATCTGCATTAGGCCCTCCACTGGTTGGTTTCCTAAACTGGAGCTTCTCTCTTTTGGATCTGGCTGCAGCTTCAAGGTCTCCAAGTGTTGTACATTGTTTTCCCTTCCATGTGAATTCCTTGGGTTGTAATATATCAGCTGAGACATTTCTGGTGCTACTCTCGTAATGGATTCCACCTTGCCACTGTGTAGAACCACCAGCTTGATCCACATTCATGTTATTTGGCTCATGTGTTGATGTCATTGGTTAAGAAGCTTGAGTATGAGTCTCCGCTTAGTATTGTGAACCCTTTTGCCTCTTAGACTTTGGAAGAGGTTGAGATGATTGACTTTTACGGAGGGGTTGAGATGATTGCCTATTGAGTTTCTGAAAATCAAGACATAGAAATATATTAAACTCCATATATATGATCTTGATAAAATAATCATAGAAACACACACTTAACTTACTTGAGGACACCTTCTTGCATTGTGACCCCATTCCTTGCAAAATCCACATTTCAGTGATGTTCCTTTCCTCTTCAACCTTGTACCTTCTGGATTTGATTGTGGAATATCATTACCTTTCCTCCTAACAAGTTTAGGCCTACCCACAGGAGTATTTTTAACTTGTGGCAAAGGTGGGGAAAGCCCAGTATGATCCCACTTATCTTTGTGTTTTATAGGCTCAATGTTGTGACTGTAAACCTTTAGATACATGTCCTTTGTTAAACACTCATGTACATATGTGTATGGATCATGTCCTATTTTGTAAATGCATGATATTGCATGAGCACATGGTATTCCAGATAATTCCCACCTCCTACAAGTACATGTATTTTTTCCCAAATCCACAACAAATGAATGACCCCCAGAAGTCATTGTCACTGTAAACCTCCCACCACCACCTGACCACAATGGCAATCCACCCCCGCCGCCTTTCCATTTTTCTATCTTCTTAGCTATTCTAGGCACACTACACCATTATGTTTCATCATCATATCTCTCCCATTAACAATCCTATTCATGCAATATAATCTCGGTCCTTACAGACACCTTATTACCGGTTTCACTCTAGCTTTCGTAATTTTGCTATTAAATACCTCACAATGATTATCGACATACATGTCACTTTTTACATATGGTGTTAAAATGAGACCTACTCTCCATCGGTAGAGTGGCTTAGAGCTAACCATTCAAATGCACTCTTATCCTCTTTATGTAACACATCCATTGCCTTTTGAAAGACATATTGATTTAGAAGCTTCAAAAGATTCCACACCAATTTCCTTAATCCAGAGCCTTTATGCTTTTGCCAAAAGTTCTATACAAATGCATAACACAATGTCCGTGTTCAAAGACTTGAGACCACATCTTCTAAAGCATTAATCAAACCCCGGATCAACACTAATGAAATAATCGATATAATCATAAATCACATCTTCTAAAGTACTAATCACAAACATCTACTAAATGAAAAGTATATAGAAATGTAGAGATGTTTATACCTTTTGTTTATCCGAAATGAATGTCCACCTCCATCATTTGAAATCCCAAGATCGCCCACCAACAAGTTCATAAACCAGTCCAAGACCGAGTGTTCTCAGATTCAACAATGGCCCAATAAATCGCCACATCCCATTGTTTGGGTCAACACCAATCGCAATCAATAATCAACCCTATATGGTCCTTTCGAGAAAACATCCATCAAGCCCCACCAAAGGGTCTACACCCCACCTTGAATCCTTCTTTTTAGTGGTTGAGAGATGCATATAAAACCTCAAGAATCAGCTCTAAGTCTTGTCCTTTTTCCGTTCTCGCTCTCTTCAAAATACAAGTACTCCTGTGCATGGCTTTTTCCGAGCTCGCAAAGATAGTCCGTAACAAATCCATACTCCTCTTCAAAGACTACCTTCAATGCTTCTCATCGCTTTTTCTTAGCTCAGTATGCTAGGCTCCTCGATACTCCAATATCCAAATCTTTAACTACTTTAGTATGAAACCGATCTAATCCCCATGTTGGATTCATTCAAGATCATCTTCATATTTTTTGGCAATCCATTCTGCATTTATACAATAATTATCCCACTCTCTACTACAAGTATGGACTTTTGTAACCTAGTAATTTTAAATGTGTGAGTTCTTCAGCCTTTTAAAGATAAAAGTACCATGTATACATGGCTCCACACACCTTGCTTTGGATCTTATCGATGTGTTTTTCTTGAAATACACCTTCCTTCCATGTTTGATACCATGATTTCGATCTACCTCACTTCATCGACATGGAAAATGTCATTCCCAACTCAAACTCAATATCCTCACTCGTCACCTTCCCTAAATTCGGACCACCTTTATGTTCTTGTTCGTGTGGTTCGTGGTTCCACTCATCAACCCTAGGCATCCTTTCCACATCATCGTCATCATAGTCGAGGATGAAAATCCATGCACTAGTGGTTCTTCAACTTCAGTTTGGGGCTCTGCAGTTTGTTTTCACTTACCTTTGTTATGTGCAAATCTTGTTTTTTTTCTTTTGCCTTCCATTTGTTTTCCCTCACTTTGTCAATTGCATCATCCTCGGTCCCCCTCCCCGCCTCAGCTTTGATCTCCTCATCCCCTCCCCAATTTCATCATCCTCTTCATCCTCCGTTGATTCTTCCACAGAACTATCCACATAACTTTCATCAGTTGACTCTACTTCATCAATTTCAAAGTCAGCTTCTACCACCACAGGTCTAACAACCTCCATATATATTTCAACTAGTCTCGTAGAATGGATAAGTATACACATTGTTAACACATCATCATCATTTTCTAACCCAAATAATCCCCTCTCCATATCAGTTGCAGGTGACTTGTAATGGAACTTGAAATGTCCAACTTTGTATCCCAAGTCCTTCCCCATGTTACATATGTCAAGTAAAGATATGTAATCAGGATGACAGAAATCAAAGAAATTAAATGTACCTCCCACATACTGTTTATGTGGGCTCTCCTCAAAATGTCCCCCATGAAAAAATTTTATCAGTAAAATACTACTGGGTCAGCCGTGATGTACACAAACACAAAGAATTTCTGTTTCGGTTAAATGTGTGGACCACATCATATTTAATCGACTAAAATCCAAAAAATGTAAGAAAAGAGACAGAGAGTTTTGAATTTGATCATCAAAAGGGTCCACCATTACACTTTATAACAAAAAGAAGTCAATAAACTACAAAACAAAACAATATACCACAAAAAGAACATGACTAATTTCTAAAGCGGATTATTCAAAATAGATGCTTGTGGAAGATAATCACGAAGTATTTCATCAGATTCTCGGGACACCTCTAACGCCATAAACGTCGTTGTTCGATGAATCCTCAAGAATCGCGAATCACTACTCATCGCGAACCCTAGCCTCCTTCAAATCGCGAACCCTAGCCTCCTTCAAATCGCGAACCTCGCCTCCTTCAAATCGTTGTCCGAATGACTCAGAATTGCGTTGAGAAGATAAAGAATATCTAAAGTCTGAAATACCCCTTCTTGTGTGGATTCAGGTTTTTGGTCACTTACTTTTGAAGTTAAAGTAATGTAAAGTGTGTAATCTGTTATCAATAAGAAAGTATGGGTGTCTTGAACACCTTTTTCATTTTGGGGTGCAAATATCAACATCGAAGTAAAGTTTAGGGTTCAATTTGTCTTTTAGTCTTAATAAAATGAGTAAACAAAGTGAGACTCGTCATTTTCTCTCTCGCGTCTCTCTTCAAATCCAAAACCTACTTCACCGGTCAATCCTCTGGACTTCGGCCTTCACAATTCCTGTATTCCATTTGCTAGTACTGATTGAAGCACCAATTAACAATGGCTGAATCCTCCGACGAAGCCAAAGACATCGAGAAGCTTTACGAGTATGGCGAACGACTCAATGAAGCCAAAGACAAGTCTCAGGTGCCTTAAAGTTTCAATCTTTTTTTATAGTTTATCATTATAAATTTCTAGGGTTGTCAATTAAACATCTAATTTTTGCATTATATGATGATTGGAGATGTTATTATGTGATTGATGATTTGGGTATTTATTTTTTATATTTTTCACAGCATGTTGAGGATTATGAGAGTATAATTAAGGCAGCCACAAGTAATAGCATAAAGGCAAGGCAATTAGCTGCACAGCTCATCCCCAGATTCTTCAAGTTTTTTCCTGCTCTTTCAGTTTCTGCTGTGGATGCTCATCTTGATTTGTGTGAAGCAGAAGAACTTGGGGTTAGTACTTATAATTGTTTAGTATTTTTTTATTTGATTTATTTTAAATTGTTGGGGATAATTAGGTGCTACATAATGACATGAGAAATTGCTAAACAACTAAAGGGGTATGTTTAAATGAGTAGAAACATCAGATAGTTAATGCTAAGAAGGGTTCATTGTAGGAGTTCGTTTACAGTAGTTAACAAAGCAGGCACACCATATAAGCAGAAATTGGGAAATATAAAAAATACCAATTTACATTCAAGTTGATCCAAGCACTATTGGACTTCTACCGACTTCCCTGTGCAATATTACCAAACCTAGTTAGCCCAAGCTAACATGTATGTATTTAATCTTAAGGATCCCATTTTTTTTGGTTAAGATCTCATAGAAAAATGAAGGCAAGATCTTGTAAGATACACAATTGTTCTCCAGTCAAGTCAGTAATTTACAGTGAATAGCGAGTGGTGATATTTATTTGACTTGGGTATGCAGTTAATTTGTTAGTTACTTGATTGGTTTACTATGGAAAGATGGAAGATATCTTTGAAACAAACATGTTATTTATCTGTTAAAGGATACATGATTTGTTGAAGACATTTGCATAATGTTTTATTCTATTAATTCAATCCCTGTGATTGTCCAGTGACTAATAAATAGGCATGCATGTGGGACATCTTGATTGTTGAATTTCTTCTATGTTGTTCATCTTTAACTTACCAGGTTAGGGTGCAAGCGATTCGTGGTCTTCCTCTTTTTTGCAAGGATACACCAGAGCATCTTTCTAAAATTGTAGACATTCTTGCACAGCTTCTTACTGCTGGTAAATTATGTGTTTCAATTTCTGCTGTTTAGTGTATGAACTTATTTATGATGCAAAATTTGATCTTGAAAACTCTTGATACTTACAGAAGAGAATGTGGAGCGTGATGCAGTTCATAAAGCACTTTTGTCTTTATTGAGGCAGGATGTGAAAGGTACCACTTTTTTTTTTGTTAAATTGTAAAAGGTACCCCCTTTATCACTAAAAATTCTTGAAGGGCTCTTTAATAGTGAATGTTTGTTTATGTAGCTTCTTTGACAGCTCTCTTTAAGCACATTGAGAGCGTTGATGAGCCAATCACAGATGAAAATCTTCGTGAGAGGACACTAATCTTTATAAAGGATAAGGTGAGTATAGCCACTCATCATGCATTACAATTTTTCAGCATATTTTTGTAAAGGCTTAAATATAAATTACTATCCTAAACTATTGTTCTTTTTCCACTTCGGTGATCAAACTTTCAATTTTTTGAATTAGGCGATTAAACTATTATTTTTTTTCCACTTTCGTTTAATTGGACCTGCCACGTCATAAATTGATGGCGTGACTCGCTGACTAGGCCTGAACATGCTTATGTGTAATTAAAAAAAATCAATTGTTTTTCACATTCATTAAACATTTGAGGGCAAATATGTCAAATGATCTTTCATCTAATATTAAAACTAAATTTCTATTGCTATGGATGATGAACTAAATTGATTAAATAATACAATCAAAGCACCAAATTCAACTGGGTTCTGTATTCACCGAACATTACCGAAGCATCATCTCCGTCTTTGTCAAAATAACATGCCACCAATTCATTATCTCCAGTTAGTCAACGGAATAAATCATCCCACCATACACACATATAAATCTAGCGAGAGGAGATCCAAATCTATCCCCGTTATCTAAGCACAATCTAAATCCGTCTATGCACTAAGAGATAAAATGAATATATTATAAGTTTGGAATCCAATTTACCCAAATATATATGTATACAGACATATATACATAAACAGAAGTAGATGAGAGAGCCCTAAATCTCATAAACTTACCATTTCAATTGCGACCAGGGAAGATCTGAAAGGAGAAAAAAAAGCTCTTTGACGCTGTCAACAATGATTCCGATCCAAAAAAGAAAAAAAGAAGTGTAGAAGATAGAGATATATAGTTTCTGCCAGGGTGCCCCGAATTCATTCACTTTCTCTCTATATTGTTTTTGCAGATTGATTTGTTGTTTGTAGATATTTGTGTTAGGTTTGGGTAGATCTAAAAATTGATTTTGTAGTTCATTTTTTGATCGGAGATGTTGCGGACGGAGCGAAGGCGGAGATTGGTGATTTTGGTTGTTGAATTGGGTCTCAACCCAGTGATGAATAAGAGAGGAGAATTTTGATTTTGCTTGTTAATAATTAGTATATGTTATGTTTTTATCTTTTTACTTAATTAAAATGATAGTAATTAAATAAAAAATTATTTCTTTTTGACACATCAGAACTAAAATGCCACATGTTTGTGCCACATCATCAATTTGTGACATGACAGTTCCAATTGAATCAAAGTGGAAAAAATTGAAAGTTTAATCATTTAATTGAAAAAATTAAAAGGTGGATCACTGAAGTGGAAAAAGGGTAATAGTTTAGGGTAGTAATTTATATTTAAGCCTTTTCTAAATGAATAAGGGTTAAGTAAATTTATCCGCAGGTTTTTCCTCTTAAAGCTGAACTCTTGAAGCCTCAGGAGCAGATGGAAAGGCATATAACTGATTTGATTAAAAAAGTATGTTTTATGTTCTCTTTTCTGTTAAATACACATTTCACATATACATTTATACTTTTCATTGTTCTTACACATTAGTTTTATCTAAATTCAATGCTGACAAGGTGACATTGCAGAGCTTACAAGATGTTACGGGTGCAGAGTTTAAAATGTTTATGGATTTTTTGAAAAGTTTGGTTATATTTGGAGAGAAATCACCTCCTGAGCGCGTTCATGAATTGATCGAAATCATTGAAGGGCAAGCTGATCTAGATGCACAGTTCAGTGTGAGTATTTATTGCCATGTGGTATATTTAGGAAATAAATTGCACCTCTGTGTGTGTGTGTGTGTGATAAAGATAGTAAATGTTGATTACTTTCAGCAGTAGTACATAGATTAAGAGCAATAACGGATTTAGGCAAAAAATGACCCTCCACCTTAAAACAAGCAAAAAACCCATAATTTCAAGCTAACCTGTGCGTCAGATACCATTCATTGAAAAGTAAAAAATCTCTAACTATTGCTGACTGATAATACTTCGTAGGTCGATCACTGCTTATGAAGTAGTCAATATCCTAACATCAGTATTAAGATGTGCTCTACTACATTCTGAAGCCTTACAAAGAAAAATGTGGATTAAATTCATTGTTTGCTACAATACCGGCCTTTTGGCTTGGTGTACCAGGGTTGAGGAGGAAAGGCAAATTTTGGGCTTGATTGACTATGACTTTACATTTTGATTCTCTGGTGTGGTTCAGCTGTGGGCTTCCAGCCTGGCATTGTGGTGCCTGTAATAATTTGAACTCAATTTATGAACAACGTTAACCTTATTTTGGACCTGGGAGGAGGCATGTTGAGCATCCAGAGAGGGTTCAATTGCAGAACGCCAGCCTTTAGAAAATGCTGAATTTTTCTGCTCCCATAATTGCAGTTTGGTTCACTTTGCTAGATAGTTTACGAATTGAGGATTGTGCCCCCTAGTGATTGGATCTCATTGGTTTCATCCATCTATAGTTAATAAAAATATAGGCCCTGTTCCATTTATTCCTTGAAAAGAGTTGATATAGTTGGTGAACAACACATTTGCCAAATAGAAATACATAAAGTGCTTCGAGTACTGAAGCACAAGGAAAGCATGGGAAGTTTGCCAAGAGGGCATGAAAGATAGCTTGTTTTCTTTATTCCACAGGGCACATGATCACACTTGGAAATCCTAGCTCCGTGGGAGGCTTTCGAGCGGAGCAAGTCATTTTTTTCGTAAGTGGTGAGTGAAGCAAGTTATTGAGCACAGTGCTATTAGATTTTCAGCTTAGTGGTAACCGTAAGAGGAGTGAGCATGGGTGTAGCCGAGCCGAGTAGCAACTAATGTCTTTCTGTGCTCTCTCTAAAACTTGAGGTATGTTCATTACAAGTTGTTTCCTTGAAGGCAGATTGGATTAAGGTTCTTATTGATAATGATCATGAAGGAAGACATTTTTTTGGGGACTCTATCTTGAAAATTTAGCAATGACAGAGTTAGATACTTGTTTTCTTAATCCATTCCAGCTTCCTGCCGTTACTGTAGCATTTAGCCTTTCCAAGAACTACATAGTAAATTATGTTGGTGGAACCCTCTCCATTGTCCAAGTGATTTCGTGATGGATGTTAGTGAATCGGCAACGATACTAGTGGGTATGGTTTGAATTGCTTTGTCAATGTTATCAGGGGATGGGTGAGGAAAGTTGACGGTCCCATTCATCATCTCATTCCAAAGAAGGGAACCTGGTTAAGTCTCCCTTTACGGATTGGGCAAAGAGATTTTGCCACTAATTCTCTACTGCCAAGCTCAATTCCATTCTACAGCGGTGTGGCACCCTTTTCAATTTTTTCTTGGCTTTCACTACGCTAGTTCAAGTAAAGGAACCAGATCTATGATGAGTGTTTGCTGAATGGATTGTTTAATAAGGTGGATCTACTATAACAGTTAAGTTAGTGTTTAAAAATTTCCCTTCCATAAGTGTTGTGTTCAATTTTATTGTTCCTTCTCATTGTAATTGCTCAGATTTGTTAGTGGAAGGGATCTGGTTGCCACAATGAACTTTTTTCTCTCTATACCTTGTATATGAAAGTTAGCTCCTAAATCCTGCAGCCTGATTGTGTATAGTTGGATTGGACTTGTAAATCTGTTGCCACCCAGTTTTGTATGTTTGTCATTATAAATCATGGCATTTTCCCAGTACTAGATATTAGTTTCCATTATCTTTGTTCTCCTTATGATTTTTTTTAAAAAAAATTATTTATTTTTTATTTTTTACTTTTAGTAGTCTCAATCAGTATTGATGCATATAATTGTTGATTCTTCAACCATATCATCTTCTAATAGCGGCTTCCATCACGCAGGTTTCAGATGCGGACCATGTTGATAGATTGATATCATGCCTGTTCATGGCTCTTCCATTTTTTATGGTACGTACATATGTTTGAGGTTAGGTACTTTCTCCTTATATAATTAACTGTGTTTTGTTCTTTTCAATTGAACTTCTAATTTTTGCATGCAGCGGGGTGCATCAAATAGCAAATTTCTAACCTATTTGAACAAGCACATTTTTCCTCTTTTTGATGAGGTAATGCTCTACATTGTCTGCCATTTCAATATTTGACATTTGAATTTGATATCTTTCTTGAATCTTGATTCTTCTTTCTTATACTTTCTGTATTGGTGCACATATTTTTATGTTATTGTCAAATTGTAAGGTATCGGGCCAACTGCAAACTCTTAACTCATAAAATTGTACTATACTTTTTAAAGATCTGTTAGATATGCTAGTGCTCCTGACTTGGCTCTGCACTTCCTCTATACATGTCTTTTGGTGATATTATACATGGAGCATAATATACCTGGTATGAGGCTAGGATTTTTGATTATGGTGAAAGTATCAATATATAGTGATTATTTTTCTTTATTACTAGCAAAAAGATAAAAATTTAAGACTTCAAATTCAATATGGAGGTGTTAATTAATGCTTCCTTAAAGCCTTGTGATATGCAGTGCTTGTTCTGAGATATTTTGTCTGTATAGAAAAATGTAGAGGATCTATGAACTATATGGAAATGTCTTTCCTCCTCTTTAAGAATGTAAGACCTTGTAAGAAATGTAGAGCCTTCAAAGGGTTGTAAGATAAGTTTAATAAGGGTGTTGCGCACTAATATTGATAAGCTACTGGAATGCATTCTTGAAGTCCTACTCACTTGGACTATTTCAAACTAGCATTGAAATATAAGTTTCCTTTGAACTCTGCAACAAACTTCAAGAGTGAGGAAATTCTCTTGTGGCTTGATGTAGCTTTGAGTATGCCAGATAGATGAAGAATAATATGTTCCAATTCTCAAAATCTCTTCACTTTTGTCTGCCAGCTTCCTGAAGAACGCAAAGTAGACTTGCTGAAAAACCTTGCTGAATGTTCACCTTACACAGCACCACAGGATGCAAGACTGATTTTTCCTGCAGTTGTTCAGCTTTTAAAGGTTTGAATTTAGTACAGCAGAAATATATACAGCAATTTGTTACTTTTTCAGCTCCTCAGTTCATAGAGGTACATTATGTTCAGAACTTTTGTAAATAGGTTATGAAGGTCTAATGCTTGGAAAAATTTATTTTATTTATATTTGAGTTCCTTTTCTCTTCTTTTTTTTTGGTATTTGTACTTGCAAAAAAATTGCAATTAGATTTCATATATCTGAGGACTCTGGACTGAGGCCTTTTGTTGTATTTATTTCATACATTTTTAATATCATACTTCAAAAGCCAGAAGCCCTCTTATGTATGGTACTGTTTGCGTGCTTATTAAAATTTTACTTTTTCTCATAACAATTTCCTATTTCTTCTCAGAAGTACATGCCCAGGAGGAAAACTGGAGAAGAGATGAACTTTACTTATGTAGAATGCTTGTTGTTTACTTTTCACCATTTAGCGAACAAGGTTATTATTTCTTGGCAGTCCTACCCTTCCATTATATTTTATGTATGTCTTCTCCCTTCAGTGCTTATATTCTCTCTCATTAAACAGGCTCCAAATGCCACTAATAGCTTTATGCGGTTTAAAAAATCGTAACTGGGCAACCGTCAGATAGGCTTGGTGAGGACTTCTCAGAGCATTACAAAGATTTCACGGAGAGGTACTTGTTTTTTTGAATCATTTTACTACCTAAACTTTCCTGTATCTTTTTGTTTACTTTCTTTTCTTTTTCTTCTAATAGCTTTACTTAATTTGCAAAGTTTCCCCTGGATGTATCGAGTATTGACAGTTTTGCAAGTTTTTAAATAGAGCTAAATAGAGCAATTTTTTATTTCTATTTATGTTTATTAACAAAAACAACCCTGAACAGAAACAAGAACTTTGAATTATTTATGATTTAATCATTTTCATCAAAACATTAACTAGATATCAGTTTCGTTTAATCCTTGGGCCTGCTCTCTTATATATGTTCAAGATGGCTATGAAAAGCACATTAACTTGGAATCCAAGTGTTGAAGAAAACTACAACCTCCATCCTCCAAAGGATGAGGAAAATTAAAGTACAATGTGCACACTAATTAAGGTTGTCAAATTGGAGTGTGTAAAATTAGTTCCCTGTATGCCCTTTTGTTTAAACCCCACAAGTACGTTAATTAACTTTAAGTGTTTGTATGGGGATGTGTCCATGTTGGGGAAAATTAGTATTTATACCATATTTTATATTTGGTTTGTGTACTTGAAGTCATCCTTTAGTTTAAAAAGTTCTAGTGTACTTTTGGTCAGCCTTTGGAAGACGGAGGCTGTAACATTTCAAATGCACTTTTGTTTGAGTTTTTTTCCTTCTAAAAAGTACTTTTCTGTGTATTCTGTTCAACTGTACGATTTTATTTCTACATGTGAGTATGTGACAATCTGATTGACACTTGTTACTCGATGGAAAAGGTTGAGCTGTGTTGAAGAGCTAGCTAGGGCTACCATGAAGAAACTAACCCAGGGAATGGCTGAACACAACAAAGCGATGGCTACTGTGAAGTCCGATGAAGCAAAGGCTAGCATTGTGAGTTTTCTTACCCACTGTAGTTGCATATTTCTTATCAACATATGTTATTAGAGTGTAATTATCATACTCTTAAAATCTGCAGAAAAATCAGAGACAGAATGCTACAACTGGTTTGCGAACATGCAATAATATATTAGCAATGACACAGGTAAAAATAGAAATGAATTTCTTATGAATCGTAAAAACTTGTTTTTAAACTTGTACTGATTCGTTCTAAACATTTCATTATTTATCAGCCATTGCATTCAAAATCACCTTCATTTATCGGGGATAAGAGAATCAACCTATCTTGGAAAGAAGCTGTCAAAAATTCGCCACCTACAACTGTTACTGCAGCCAGGTATGTTGTAAACTTTTTTGCTTCTTTCCTATTGCAGTATTTTCTCCTTAAAATTTAGGATATCGAATAGAAATTGGGAAGGAAGTTAAGAGTACTTTTCTATTACATGGTGTATTTATTTAGTGCTTTGAAATATTCAGTGCATGCCACTGGACTTTTGTCCAGCCCTGCGACATCTGCTTGGTAATCTAATGGAAATTCCTAAGGATGTACTCATTAAGCTTTTGCATTTATTTATTTATGAAAATTAACTGAAATTTCTTTCTCTCTTTGCGCAGAGGGAAACGTCCTGCAAATGCCAGTAATGGTTCCAACAATTATGCTAACAAGAAGGGTCGTGGAGGTGGTGGTATGCAAAACCAGCTTGTTAATAGGGCATTTGAAGGTCTACCACGTGGAGGGAGAAGTGGTTCAAGGGGTGGCAGAGGCAGGGGGTGGGGAAGACGTGGGAGGGGAAGGGGCTATTGGTAGCTTTGATCCACCCCTACTCAAACAAAATGAGGTGAGTTTTTTCAGACAGTTGTAACCAGAGGATCTGAACGCACACTACTGCACTCCTAGCCTTTAATAGACTTAGACAAGTGGAAGCATATGAATCGTACGCCATGTGTAACATATCTATTGGAGTTTAATATCCATGTCCTGAAGAGCTTCCTTGTCCTGTCTGATATAACCGGCTAATGTTATTTATCCATACATACAAGTGACAAACACTACTTTGAAATCTTGAGATTCTTGCTTTATGTATCCTGATTGTGTTTACTTAAATCTATTTATTGATCATTTGAACCACGGCAATCTTTTTTGGGAGATTTGCTACATCTGGTCTAACTTGTTTGGTGAAAGATTATCTATGAGAGAAGATTATTAAGCAGTGTTTTTTGAATGTTAATTTGAACCCCTTTAATAAAAACTTGTGATGGAATGAATATACATGCAGGAAAAGATGAAGAAATTGATAATATCTTTCTCCTCTCAAATGCAAAATACTGTACATCTTCTCAACATCAACCTATCAATCACTTTTACAACACGATTAACTTCTGCATTAATCAGCATTAATCTGCAATTGTGCATGTCGTAAAAACTCCCCCAGAACTGAATCTCTTCGTATTTCAATCAGATGACCCCTGAAATTGTTCTGAAGTCTCATCTTAAGCTTTTGATACGACTTCCAAACTCAATTCACCCACTTCATCAACAATCTGAAGTTGTTAAGTGTATTGGTGGTTTAGCTTATATGAAAAGAACCATGAGTAATGGTACTTACAAATCCCAATCCTCCAAACCTGTCCCCTTTATATTTGGTGGTTTCAGGAACAGTGTATCGTTTGCAATATACGTTCAGGAAAGTTTTCTCGTAAGGGAGTTGAAGAAATGCTGACATGCACTCAAATTCACCTGGATAGTTATATTCACTGCTGATGTTCTTGATGTTTATAGCCTTAAATTCAAGAACCTCCTGCAAATATTTCCATACAAACGAATCGCCATCGCATCCAATGGTTGCGTCATGAGTCCTTAGCCACGTTCGGTTCAAGGCGAGTGACGGTGAGAAGGGAGGATAGACTGGCGGTGTAGCTTGTGGTTAATGTCAGTACCACAAAAAACCAAACAATGATCACCACCACACGGCTGTAAAATATAGGATGATTGCCTTTGTATTTTACAGATGCAAGTAATCTTATATTTGTAGTACCTCTACAGAGGTACGTAGTAGTAGTATTTATATATCTTCTTTAAATTGCGACTTACTCTGAGCAAAGAAAATGGAAGAGAAGGTGAACCAAAGCGCCATGCTTAGTTGATCCTGCCAGGGGCCTTGAAACTCTGGATTTGAGTGACGCCACTCCAAAAGCCATACTATTAATAATACAGTGTAGATCAAAATGGCGCCAGTTACTGCCCACATTTCATTTCCTTGGTGAATGCATGGCTTTAGGAATTAATATCCACGACTTATCAGGTTTCTTTGGAACTACCATGGCCAAGCCTGATCCAGCAAATGGCCGAGTGAATTCCACATATTTTGACCGATTTGCTAGAATGAATTGAATTACAGCATCAAAACTCTTCAATCAATTTTGATACATAGTTAGCAAGCAAGCAAACAAGCTTAATTTAACATTATACAATGGCAAGAGTCACTAGCCACATACATAGGTACTGTGAAACATCCATGCTTGACTTGAACCAACATTGACAAGCCAGTACCGTTATATATATATATATAGAGAGAGAATGAGGATCAGGTCCAGACTCCCGAACCTGATTAAAATACGGATCCAATTTTTATTTTTTTTTTAAAACAACTAAAAAAAATTTTAATATTTTATGGAACTGAAATTTTTACATAATACAGTGTTTTGGGTGTGATTTGGATACATATAACAAAATATATATATACGATGCACATATGCACTCATTTTTGTTATATGTATTCAAATCACACCCAAAACACTGTATTATGTAAAAATTTCAGTTCCATAAAATATTAAACTTTTTTTTTAATTGTTTTAAAAAATAAAATAAAAAAATACCGTAACTTAAGAAAATGCAAGAGTCCGGATAGGAACCTATATATCTCCAACCACAACATCATCATAAGTCTTCAAAAACACAAGAAAACAACAAACCAAACTTGTCAACAACAAGTAATTAATTAAGTTTTCATTAATTATTTTAAGCCAATAAAATGTTTGTTTGAAAATTATAATCAATAAACTTATTAAGTAGATTAATTAGATCTGTTGGGCCATAATCCTTTTCCTTATTGGGCCAAACTTATTGGGCTCCTCCCTTGGATCATGTTATGCTAAGTCATGGTTGGATCCGGTCACTTGGGTCATTTCTATTATTTGGGCTTAGTCATTATATTGGCCCATTATACAAATTGTCACTTAACCCAACTTTGACCAAAGAATCATTATGCCTTAAATGACAATGACTATTATGTATCGCCACTTTTCGCATTTGACATTAATGAGGATGGGACTCGGGATGACCCACATGACAAACAATAACAAAGAGTGAGAGAGTAGATTATTTACTTTTCGGTGAAGTGAGGAAGTGAGGGAAAAAATGTGTCGAGGTGGTGATGGGTACGATGAACCAAGGAGTAGAGTATGCATGGGGCTAAGATCACATAAGAGGGTAAGTAACACACACATTTCAATAGAATTATTAATCTATCTCTCTCAGGCATTAGATAATATTTTTCTCTCCATTGTTGACCTTGTGATCGCCTGTACTGACTCTCACGCCGGAACTATCCTCGCGGTCGGTAAAGTCGAGCTTTTGGTGTTAACTTGTTGAATTGTGCAGGATATTAGACGCGTCTTGGTGATTGGGACGTAGAGAAAGATCTTGACGTTAACAAGATCCAATGTGAAAACTTAAGTTGATTAATTAGATTTTCACCAAGTTCATGTTTAGTTTGTTTGAGAGTTGAGACGACAAATGGTATAATTAATTATTTTAATTATATCAATTCTTATGAAACACATATTCTTCATCATATTATTCTTCATTATTTTGTACCGGCGGTTTTAGGTTTGCGGAAAACATTTATCATGGTACACATTAATATTTTCTTTAATTTTCAATTAATTGGAGAAACAACCGAGTTTAACTCGGTAGTAATTTATATTATCCAACCAAGTTGATTCCGAGTTTACTCGGTAATTGTTAGTGGAATTTTATATATATATATATATATACAGATTTGATCAAGTCCGGATTCTCGGACTTGATCAAATCCGGATCCCATAAATTTTTTTTTTTTACATAGTCTGTACAGATATATTTTATTTTTTTTTAGTTGTTTAAAAAAAAAAAAAAAGGTCCGGATTTTAAACTCATCTGTGAGTGGGACAGATCCGAATCAACTAATATATATATATATATATATATATATATATATTTAATTATTGATGATAGGTGCAAAATTTTTAGCATTGATAAGATACCTTTTTTCAGGTTTCATAAGCATCTAATCATAATCCCATTTAGTATAAATTTTTATAATTTTTTATACAAGTAAATTTAAATGTAGTACTCAGTTTAATTGTGTTCTGTATATATAAGTAAAAGGGTTAGCAAAAGAGATCAAAGTGACACCTGTTTATTAACAAAATAAAACACATGCATGCATTAGTTAATATACTAATGGTTACTGATCCAACATTTGATTAAAACTTTTCAAATTTTAATGATATGTTTGAACAATACTATTATATTTATATAAATTGATGATATGATATCTTTAAATTAAAATGTTATTATTCATTACATATTTAATCACAAATTTTCAACAATTATTATATATAAAAATTATTAAATTACCCAAAAAAATTAAATGAAAAAAAAAACAATGCTTCTCCCCTGTAATACCTAATAAAATAATAATAAAATATTTAAATAAGCTTTAAAATATTTAATTGGGCTTTTCTTATGTTTGGGTCGATTCTATTTAATTAATGTGGACCATAATAAGTAAAGGATTGTATTAATTTGGGCTTTTAAATTAATTGAGTCTACTTTATAATTGTGTAATTTTAAATCCTAATAAATTATAAGAACTAATAAAATATATTAATTAATGAATAGATAATTAAAACCTAATCAAACCCACCATAAGTGTGGCGCCCAAAAATAGTATATATCATCATTATTACGAGTTGTCAATATACATGATACGAAACAACTACAACTTTATTATTACAAAGTAAAGCGCGTGAGTTTGAATACAAATATTATCTTACAGACAATATCTATACTCAAATAAATCCTCATCACATTTATTGATACATTATTTTATAAAAATGGTGAGGACTACTAAACAATTCTTTCTAAAACCTTCATTCCATACCCCAGGCTCGTACTTTCATTTATATTCTCGCCTCACGAGAAGAAAAATGGAACAAAAAGGAAAATGGTGAGCTCAATTCAATTAGCCCGGTAAAAGAATATTATGACTAAGATAATATACAACAAATTATCGTTAGTCTTCAATGAGGGAAAAATCTAATAGAATCTGATAGACAACAAATTTTAAATCAATATTCGCAATGAAATAATAATTAATTCATTAGAAGAGTTAAGTAGAGAATGCAAACTACTATCTTCTATGTATGAATTTAAAAGTTCATCGTCTATCTTTTATCCCTGTAACATCAATCAATATACATACGGAATCAAATATTCATCTTTGCACTCTGAGCCGAAGATATTCATCGATTAAGTCGTGTTTCATCTAAAACACATTCATCTTTTGCACTACTACCAAAGATATTCTTCAGAAATCATTCATCTTTTTACTACTGGGCCAAAGATATTCAATAATATCATCATTTAAGATCGAGGATGATGAAAATATTTTTAAAGAAAGCGAATCCGGTGAAACAAAATGACAAGGATTAAGGATTAAGGATTTAGTACTTTATTTTATCCACGTCAAAAATACCTCAAAAATAATCATAGTGGTGTAAAATTCAAGAATGATCAAAACATGGATACAATCAAAGCTAGTATCCGAATAGATATTTTGGACAAAAAGAAGAAATTTTATTTTTTGATTGAATAGTCAGATATCGTGAATAGTCTTCAGTATCGTGAATAGTAACTCAGACACCAAAAGATAGAAATTTCCCAAAAAACATCTTCACTTCATGAATAGTACTTCGTGAATAGTACTCGTGAATAAGTAACTCGTGAATAGTAACTCGTGAATAGTAAATGAATAAGTAACCCATGGAACATGAAAAAGTTCCAAATTTGATAAAAAGTTTCAACCGATATTTGACATAATGATATTGAAGAAATAATATCATTTGAGAAGAAAATAACATCCCTTTACCGAAAGATTAGTACTTTTAATTTGGAATCTGGGATATAGTCTTTGAAAGGAACTTCACACCAAATCTAACAATACTCAAAGTATACTCAAAATACTCACAAGAATAAACTCGATAATATAGAGAGAAAACTTGATTTACGGTGTGATTTTTAATTCTAACCTAAGCACCCTATTTATAGGAAATTACTTAGAACACAAAGCGAGAAAATTTAATAAATTAATAATATAATTATATAAATTTCCTACGCATGCCTAGAATCTGATTTCAGCCATCAAACACATGCCACATTCTAGAAAAGTAAGAAAAAATGTTTTTCTAATTTTAAATATTTTAAACTTCCAAAAAATCAATTATTTTGAACTTGAACTTCAATAATTCATAATAAATAGCCCTTTCATCAGAAAATTCGAATCTTGCGAGTTTTTATAGGAAATTCAATTCTCTACAATTTTGCGGAAGAAAGTTTTTCCAAATTCCAAATAGAAATTGGCCAAAGAAATCCACAAAGCAGACGATTTTTTACGGTTTATAATCAAATTTTAGTCGATAAATGGGGTCCACCAGACATGTTTAACATGTTTTAAACATTTATTGCAAAAAAAATACTCTTCCTCCTCAGTATACTCATATATCCCACATTCGTTGTAAAAAATATCACCATTATTATATTATTAAAATATAATAATATATTTAAATAAATTATTTTATCGAAAAAGATAAAATTTCAATTTTCAACAATTGTCACATTAAAAATTTTCTCCATCTATATCCACATAAAATCAATATTTTCCTCATCATATGAATCAATAATTAATTATTCACAAATAATATTACGAGAATCACAATATTGACAACGAGCGGTTCCAGGAAAGAGGGCTTTCAATAAGAATTTCTCCTTCTTGGCGCTTGATTAGGTGACCAAACCTCTCCTTAGGCAGAACTTTCTAGACATTGCCAATAATGTTATCTAATAATATTATTAGGATAATATGAATTATTGCTTCGATAATGAAAATCTTGTGTAATGACAATTATTGAAACAACAATAATATAAAATATCAATATGACAATTATTAAATCAATAAAATCTTGAGCGGTAATAATTTCGTAACCATTATTGAGTAGTGCCTTCTTACGTAAGAATCAATAATTGGTGCAATCCGAGGTATCTTCTTGTGTTTTAACCCACGTAGTATTTTTATAAAGTATAACTTGTAAAGTAACTACTTCTGTTATTATTTTTAAACAACTTATATTTGTCGTTTTCTTCATTCAATCGCTTTCAGTTATGGGGCCCACACATGCATGGTACGTGCGTCGTCATCGAATATTCCCGACAACGATCTGAATATTCCACGACAAACGAATATTCCCTAAACAACAATGAATATTTTATAACCACTTGCTTATTTTGAAGTATTTGCGTATTTTACCCTAACTATCCACATTAATCAAATCAACCCTTACTATTTCAAAATAATAAATAGAAAATTAAATTTCATTAATAATAAGTTGGGGTCTTACAACCTCCCTCCTTATGAAATTTAGTCCTCGAAATTGGCGTACGTACACTGGTGTTTTGAAAGGTGAGGATACCTCGCTTTCATTTCCGTTTCAATTCCCCGGTCATTTCCTCTATAGCATGATTCCTCCACAAAACTTTAACTTGTGGTATGACCTTTCTTGGCGTGGGACATGCTCCTTCCTATCTAAGATCTTGTGGTACCTCCTCATACGTTAAGTCTTGGCTATCTCGTCCGGTTCTAACTTCAATAACGTGGTTTGGGTCTTTCACATATTTCTGAAATGCGAGATATATGAAACACATTATGAACACGAGACATACTCGGAGGTAACGCGAGTCTATAGGCTACATTTCCTACTCGGTCAAGAATTTGAAATGGACCGATAAATCGTGGATTGAGCTTTCCTCTCTTCCCAAATCTTGTAACTCCCTTCCATGGGCAACGACTCATGACAATACATGATGATCCCCACACTAAATTCCACGTCCTTTCGATGAAGATCCGCATAACTCTTTTGTCGATCTTGTCTGCCGTTTGTATCGTTGTCGAATCATTTGGATCTTTTTCATAGTCATACGTCTTAACTCGGGTCCTAACAATGTTGCTTCACCCACCTCGTCCCAACATCTTGGAAGCGACACTTTCGTCCATATAATGCTTCAAATGGAGCCACACCTATACTTGTCGATAAGCTTTGTTGTTGTAGGAGAATTCTACCGATGGTAAATACTTATCCCAAGCGCCCGCTTGAAAGTCAGGACACGAGTCTTAATAAATCTTCAAGAGTTTGAATAGTCCTTTCTCGATTGTCGTGGTTTGAGGATGGTATGCCGAGCCCGAATAAATAAATCCGTGCCCATAGCTTTTTGCAAGCTAACCCAAAATCTTGAAGTGAATCTTGGGTCACGATCCGAAACTATGGATCTGGGCATGCCATACAACCTCACAATCTCATTCACGTACATACTAGCAAGGCGTTCAAGTGAATAAGTCTCCGTCGGCAAGAAAATAAGCGAGACTTGGTTAATCTATCAACAATAATCCAAATAGCATTGATGCCACGAAAAACCGTAGGAAGACCCGTGCTTGAAATCCATGGTAATGTGTTCCCACTTCCATTTCGGAATCTCAAGTGGTTGCAGCGGACCCTTAGGTACTAGATGCTCGCCTTTACACGTTGACAAGTTAAACACATTGAGATAAACTTTGCAATCTCTCTCTTCATATTGTTCCACCAAAATGTATGTCGAAGATCACGATACATTTTAGTACTTCGAGGATGGATTGCAAATGATGTATTGTGTGCCTCCATCATAATCTTGTACTTCAAATCGAGTCGTTAGGAACACAAAGTCTAGAGTGGACTCGAAGTATTCCTTCTTCATCAATTCTCGCTTAGGAATAGCTCCTTCTTGTACTTTCTTCTTTCATGCGCATCAACTCAAGATTCGGTGGCTTGAAAGCAACCTTAACTTTTTCTATTAAAGTTGGCTCTGTCGTATACTTGACATCATCGCTTTTCGTTCTCGCATATGATCTTCTACTCAACGCGCGTCGGCTACCACGTTTCGCTTTTCGGGATGGTATTGAATAATGTGGTCGTAGTCTTTCAATAGCTCGAGCCAGCGTCATTGCCGCGTGTTGAGTTCTTTTGAGTGAAGAAATATTTAAGGCTTTTATGGTGCGAATATATCTCCACTTTCTCCCCATATAGATAGTGCCTCCATATCTTTAAGCGTGAAAAGCGATTGCTTTTGACTCTAGATCATGAGTAGGATAATTCTCTCATACTCTTTAAGTTGTCATGAGGCATAGGCTATGACTTTCCCACGTTGCATGAGAACACATCCTAACCCTTTGCACGAAGCATCATTTGTAGATAACAAATCCATCAAGAACCGGATGGTATTGTTAGAGCAGTCTTGAAATAAGTCTCCTCTTAAGCTCTTGGAAACTTTTCGCATTCTTCGCTCCAAGCGAATTTTGTATCCTTAAGAGTTTATTTGAGTTAATGGAGTAGCGATTCGAGAAAACCCTTCCACGAATCTCCGATAATAACCAATTAAGCCCAAAAAAAAACTCGTACTTGATCCCGAGCTTGGTTGCTCCCAACTTTGTATTGCTTCAATCTTGGCCGGATCAGCGGATACTCCATGTTTCGACACCACGTGCCCAAGGAATGCTACTTCCTCAAGCGAACTTCGCATTTCTTTAATTTGGCATATAGTTTGTTTTCACGAAGCCTTTGGAGTACCGACTTCAAATGGTGCTCATGATCTTCACGACTTTTGGAATATATAAGGATGTCATCAATAAAACAACAACAAACCGATGATCAAATATTCCTTGAATACTCGGTTCATCATATCCATGAAAAGCGCGGAGCATTAGTCGGTCAGAAAGACATGACTAAGAATTCATAATGCTGCATCTTGGGAGTTCTAAAGGCGGTCTTTGGAATATCCTCGATTCTAATCTTTGATTTGATGATATCCGGAGCGAAGATCGATTTTGAAAAGAATTGTGTCCCTTACATTTGGTCAAACAAGTCATCAATACGAGGTAGAGGATACCTATTCTTGATGGTGACATGGTTCGATTCCGATAGTCAATACAAAGTCGCATACTCCGTCTTTCTTCTTTCAAAAATAAGCAGGGAGCACCCCGAGGAGATGTCTTGGGGCCAGAATGAAACCGATGTCCAACAATTTCTGTAGTTGGACCTTTAACTCTGAAGTTCAATAGGAGCCATTCGATATGGGGTTTTAGAAATGGGCTTTGTACCGGGTTCAAGATCAATAAAGAATTCAACTTCACGTTACGGGGGGTAGGCGGGAAGTTCTTGAAATCGTCGGAAATTCGATAACAACATGAATATTATTCAAATTTGGCGTATCTTTATTCAAATCCATAACATGGGCTAAGAAAGCTTGACATCAGTTTTTCAATAAGCGAATAGCTTTATGATTAGATATGACGGTGATTGATTTTAATGGTTTAGTTGCTTGAATTGCGTCTGTGAGGTTGGTTAGGAATATGAAAACTAACAACCTTACGAAAACAATCAATTTTGGCATGATGAGTAGTTAACCAATCAATCCCTAAAATCACATCAAAAGCAAGTATCTTTAAAGAGATAAGGTCAACGAGGTAAGGTGATGGTGCCAACTTGAATCAAACAAGATTTATAAGCAGTGGATGTGATGAAAGTTTCTCTAACGGAGTTTTTCGAGATAGGTCAAAATCTAATTTCTCCGAGTCAAGTTTAAGCGTTGAGCACATGCGGGAGAGATAAATGAATGGGTATACCGGTATTAAGTAAGGTATAAACTTCGCGAGAATTTATAAATAAGCTTACCGTGATCACCTCGTTTGGGTTCTCGCATTATGACCGATCACAACAAAACGCTCTTCCGGAATCGTTGACTTTGACTTTTTAGGGACGATCTTTTGAGTCACCGTCCCCATTGAACTAGGTTTCATTCTCTTGTACAATCTCGGCGATATGTCCTTCTTTCCACAATTATAGCATACCTTGAGCTGTTGTGGGCGGTTTGGTGATATGTCCCTCTTTTCGCATTTGTAGCATATAATGGGTGGTGGTCGTTCTCCTCCCTTAGAACCCGATTCTTTGCAAGCCTTTGTCGTCTTCACATGGTCGTTGTTAAATCTCCTCTTTTAAAATCTCCTCTCGACTTCGCTTCTTCTATTTTCATGGCCATGATTACCACGGAGTGGTTATCATTTTTGTCCGTCTGTTTTCTTTCTCATTTGGTTATCATTATTACATTGGTTGCTTATCTACAGTACGATCTGGTTATGGTCCTCGGTTGGCCGTACTCGTTATCTCGCTCTAATAATTGAGCCTGTTTAAAACATGTCGAATAGAGAAAATTTATGAGAAATGAGATATTATGCGTATCTAGGGTTTCAAACCTCTCAAAAAAACATCAGCGTCATCGTTCCTCATTCTCCACCAAATGAGGTGCAAACACTGGATAACTCTGCAAACTTTGCCTCATCTTTGAGACACCGTCGTGTTGTTTTGTTCTAATCGATGAACTCCACTTCCTTCATATAGCGAACACTTTCGGAAAGTATTTGTCATTAAATAATTCTGAAATGTCTCCCAAGACATCTTTGAGTCTAATTTGGATGGAGTGCGCTTCACGAGACTCCCACCGATGATGCGCCCGCCACGGAACATAAAGGTGGCGAATGGAACCTTTGTTCTCTTCGTGCATGCCCCAAGACATCGAATATCTTGGTAATTTGCTTGACCTATGTTTCCGCCGTGATCGGATCTGGCTTTCCCTTAAATTCGGTGGTCCCTGACTCTTTGAAGCTGCTTGTTTGTGACAACTCGTGAATTGCTATCATTTCCTCTGTATTTTGAACACGAGTCTCCTAAATCGATTTTGCATGAGCTGCAAAAAGCTTCTAAACATCCCTCGTTCATCATACGCTTTCGATTGGTGTTGTTCACGGGAAGAACATTGCCACGACTGTTGCCACGTTCTCCTCGTTGGTGAGTCTGAGTGTCTCCACGGTCTCATTTCCATTGTTAATATTCTCGATTCGACATTCTCAAAATCTTGTCATAAAACAAGGGTTAATTAAGAAATCAATATATCACATAATATCCTTATATCTTGACCAACTAAAAAATAAGCTTAGGTAGGACACACTTAGCGAAGGATTTACTTCGTCTCTCCCTCCTAGTTCTATTCCCGATCTCTTGGAGATCATATCCTAAGCTACGATACCAATTGTGGCGCCCCCAAAATAGGTATACATCACCCATTACGAGTTGTCAATCGTAGATGCGAAACAACTACAACTTTATTATTACAAGCCAGTAAAGCGTGAGTTTGAATACAAATATTATCTTCTAGACAATATCTATACTCAAATAAATCCTCATCACATTTATTGATACATTATTTTACACAAAAATGGTGAGGGACTACTAAACAATTCTTTCTAAAACCTTCATTCCATACCAGGCTACTCGTACTCGCTTTATATTCTCGCCTCACGAGAAGAAAAATGGAACAAAAAGAAAAAGGGTGAGCTCAACTAGCCCGATAAAGAATATTATGACTAAGATAATATACAACAAATTATCGTTAGTCTTCAACGAGGAAAAATCTAATAGAATCTGATAGGCAACAAATTTTAAATCAATATTCGCGTGAAATAATAATTCATTAGAAGAGTTAAGTAGAGAATGCAAACTACTATCTTCATGTATGAATTTAAAAGTTCATCGTCTATCTTTTATCCTGTAATATCAATCGATATACATACGGAATCAAATATTCATCTTTGCACTACTGAGGCCAAAGATATTCATCGATTGGTCATGTTCATCTAAACACTGTTCATCTTTGCACTACTGACCAAAGATATTCTTGAAATCATTCATCTTTGCACTTGGGCCAAAGATATTCAATAATATCATCATTTAAGGCGAGGATGATGAAAAATATTTTTAAAAAGCGAATCCGGTGAAACAAAATGATGAGGATTAAGGATTAAGGATTCGTACTTTGTTTTATCCACGTCAAAAATACCTCAAAAAATAATCGTAGTGGTGTAAAATTGAGAATGATCAAAACATGGATCTGATCAAAGCTAGTATCCGAATAGATATTTTGGACAAAAAGAAGAAATTTTATTTTTAGATTGAATAGTCTTGAATCGTGAATAGTCTTAAGTATCGTGAATAGTAACTCAGACACCAAAAGATAGAAATTTTCAAAAACATCTTCACACTTCGTGAATAGTACTCGTGAATATAAATTAAGTCGTGAATAGTAACTTCATGAATAATAACTTCGTGAATAGTAACTCATGAATAGTAACCCGACATGAAAAAGTTCAAATTTGATAAAAAGTTTCAACCAATATTTGACATAATGATATTGAAGAAATAATATCATTTGAGAAGAAAATAACATCCCTTACCTCGAAAGATTAGTACTTCTAAATTGGAATCTTGGATATAGTCTTTGAAGGAACTTGCCCGTCTAACAATACTCAAAGTATACTCAAAATACTTACAAGAATACGCTCGATAATATAGAGAGAAAACTTGGGTTTACGGTGTGATTTTCAATTTAACCTAAAGCACTCTATTTATAGAAATTGCTTAGAAACAAAAAGAGAAAATTTAATAAATTAATAATATAATTATATAAATTTCCCTCGCATGCCTAGAATCTGATTTCAGCCATCAAACACATGCCACATTCTAGAAAAAGTAAGAAAAAATTTTTTTCTAATTTTAAATATTTTAAACTTCCAAAAATCAATTATTTGAACTTGAACTTCAATAATTCATAATAAATAGCCCTTTCATCAGAAAATTCAAATCTCGCGAGTTTTTATAGGAAATTCAATTCTCTACAACTTTGCAGAAGAAAGTTTTCCAAATTCCAAATAGAAATTGGCCGAAATCCACAAGCAGAGACGATTTTACTGTTTATAATCAAATTTTAGTCGATAAATGGGGTCCACAGACATGTTTAACATGTTTTAAACATTTATTGCAACAAAAATACTCTTCCTCCTCGTATACTCATATATCCCACATTCGTTGTAAAAATATCACCATTATTATATTATTAAAATATAATAATATATTTAAATAAATTATTTTATCGAAAAAGATAAAATTTCAATTTTCAACAATTGTCACATTAAAATTTTCTCCATCTATATCCACATAAAATCAATATTTTCCTCATCATATGAATCAATAATTAATTATTCACAAATAATATTCTGAGAATCCTGATATTGTGACGAGGCGGTTTAAAGGAAAGAGGGGCTTTCGATAAGAATTTCTCCTTCTTGGCCTTGATTAGGTGACCAAACCTCTCCTTAGAGCAGAACTTTCTTGACATTGCCAATAATGTTATCTAATAATATTATTAGGATAATATGAATTATTGCTTCGATAATGAAAAAAATTGTGTAATGATTATTGAAACAACGACAATATAAAATATCAACGCAGACAATTATTAAATCGATAAAATCTTTGAGCGGTAATTACTGTAACCATTATTGAGTAGTGCCTTCTTACGTAAGAATCAATAATTGGTGCAATACAGTGTAATCTTCTTGTGTTTTAACCCAGAGTATTTTAACGATATTAGCGGTAACAACTTCTGTTTGTTATTTTTAAACAACTTATATTTGTCGTTTTCTTCATCCAATCGCTTTTCAGTTTATGGGCCCCACACATGGTTTGCGCCGTAAATACGAATATTCGCGATAAGTACGAATATTCCACGACCAAACGAATATTCCCTGACAACAATGAATATTTTATAACCACTTGTTATTTTGAAGTATTTGCGTATTTTACCCTTAACTATCCACATTAATCAAATCAACCCTTACTATTTTAAAATAATAAATAGAGAAAATTAAATTTCATTAATAATAAGTTGGGGTCTTACAACAAGTCTGATTCAAGCTTATTTTTGGGAACACAAAGCAGGAGAGGCGGCTAAGAGAATAGAAAAGAAAAAAGAAAAAAAAAAACTTACGAACATCTGCACAATCTATGTACATGTAAGTATATTTCAACCTTTTTGGGTGTATGTATTATTATATATATATACTAGGGTAAACCCGTGCCTCCGGCACTACTAATACTCGTGTAATTATTTAATACTTAAAGATGAATCTAAATAAAAAATGTGAGTTACAATGTTTAAAGAGTATATATTTGACAAAATTTTGTTATAATAAGAAATTTTTTAATCAAGATAGACATCCCACCCCAAAAAACAAAGAAGTCAAGAATTTACCACAAATTGTATCTACATACTCATTATTTACAAATCGAGACTGGCAAGAAAAATTGAATTTGTTAAGGAAACAACTAAAGCCAACATCCACATTCACTCAACAATAAATTTGACCTAGGCCAGTTAACTACATTTATTAAATTGAAACAATCCCAATGCCGATGACCTTCGTATTTTCTTGAGCACATTTAAAAGCACTTCTCTTCACCTATATGCTATTGATTTCCTTCATTTAATTTGCAATTTTAGATGGAACATGGATTAATTAGTAAAACTATTTTAAGCCTGATACATCATACAAATATGTCCATTGAATACCAGTCGCTGATACATTAACAGGTAAAAGCATTGTAGTTTTGAAATACCATAATGATACCCACTTGCTTAAAAGGTTCATGTGAACCAAATTGGTTTGGAGCTCCTTTGCCTGATTAAATAAAAATTAAAATAAAATAAGAACTTCAAAAATAATTGACCCAACCGCAAATAAAAAGGTAAATTTGGTCAAACATATACCCAAAAAAAATCATCGGGCCATCATAAATTTAGGCGAGAGTAATCATTCTTGAATTTAAAAAATTTGGCAGAGCTTCGTTTAAAAATAGATATCCAGACAAATCTAAACCTGTCTATAAAACTTATAATCATCCATACAAATCCAAACCACAAAAAAAAAACCAACATTTAATACCCAAAATCATCATACCATGTAGAAATTAATACATATTCAATAATCAACACATCCAACCACCAAAATATCAAGCTAGTAGCTACTAATTTCAAGAAATTTCGGCAGAATTTCCTTTTAAAATAGAAATCCAAAAATTTAAACTTGTTTAAAAAAGCTTACAATCATCCATACATATCCAAACCACCAAAAAAAACATCATTCCATACTCAAAATCATTATAACCATGTATAATTATCCAACTTTACAAAAGATGGAGAACAAAAATACATAAATGCAGAAAATAGAGAAACAACATGTTGAGCACCACCCTTTACTTTACATCTTACACTAAATATATTTTTTACAGCTTACACCAAGTATACTTCAATATATACCCGAAAATACATATAATAACATTTACCTTGTAGATCTGTCAAGCTCTACCATGTCTTCGATACATAAACCTTTGAAAAGAAAGGCTATCCATCGGCAACGTCCACGACCAACAAATATTGTTTGTAACAAAAATCTGTTATTTATAAGAGAAAGCAAAATGTTAGTAGTATCGCAAGAACGAAACAATTGACACGTGATTACTTGAATACGATTTAAGAATTATAAAATACACATAACCCTGTTAACTTTTTTCCACCCTCGACTTTTGTTGAATGAACACGTTTCCATTCAATAGCAATATCATCCCAAGACTGCAAAAATTGACATGAATCGTTTAGTTATATCAACCAATTAAATCATCTACTTGGAAATTGATAACAAAATATAATGAAAAGGATATATGTACAAATTGATCGATTCATGTGCAAGTAAAACTAAAACATAAGTTATATATAATAAGCCTATTATAGCTCAGCCAACATAGACAAACTTATTATGTTAACTGCGACGATCAAGCTTCTCAAATTTGTGCTTCACATACACACACACATATATATATACTCGTATGTTATCTGAATAGTTTTCTGTAAGATATGTTATCTGATGTTCATACATTACTAAATCATGTATTTAGTTGGCCAAAGCAGGAATTGTTATTCAGTGGAGGTATCATACTCTCAAAACATTATCAGATTTGCTTACACAGAAAAGAGTAAGGAAATGTAAACCAATTTTATGCAAATTAGAAAATGAGTAACTTTTACGAAGACATCATCTGTAAAATAAGTTGACAAATAAATCACGTGGATAAGAAAACATGAGGTTGTATGTGTAATATACGGTATTGTAATTTGAGTACCTGTACTTCATGTTTTTTAAGTTTCTTTTTGATCAACTAAAAATATTGTATTATATTGTATTACACCTACTGATAATTTATGGGGCTTGCTTTATTTCTATAAGGAAACTTGTTAGTCTAGAAAGTTCAATTTCACATGGTGTAGGACTCACATATACCCATCGAGAGTCTCTTTAGCATATGCCACAACTTCAACGATGCCACAACTTATTCAAGCATCGGACTCATTTTTAGTTGTTAGCAAATATTCAACTATTCAACAATTAACATATATATAAAGAAAATATTTGTTTTGGACTTGTCAGTTAATTCAAAACTTTTATCAGTCAATTCAAAACATATCAAGACTTTTATCGTAAGAAGATCGATAATGCGGAGATAAGAAATGATACCTCAAGCATATAAAATTATAACAAAACTTGAGGATGAGCGATATTTTTGTTGTGGACTTGTCGGTTAATTCACGAAGAAGTATGCATAAGCGGGAAGAACTTGTGCATCTTGACAGAGCTACATATAGTTGACCGTGACTAAATACTAGCGTACGTAAATCTACCACAACAAATTTGACAGACTGGCCTTGTGATTTATTCATTGTCATTGCATACGCTAACCTCACTGGGAATTGTCTTCTCGTTATTTTAATACTTAACTAAGACGAAGAAGGAGTTAAAGAAATTCTTGGAATGAATACCAATTCTCCATGCTTATCACCAGTTAAAATTTTTGCTTCAAGTACTAAAGCACCACACTTGACTATGATAAGTCTAGTACCATTACAAAGGCCATCTTTTGGTGCAATGTTCCTTAGAAGCATTACTGGACAACCCTCTTTTAAATCTAATTTGAACGGTGGTAGTCCGAGGATTGAGTGTGTTCAAATATTCATTGGGGTCTTAGATGCATAATAGTCAGATCCACATCATCATCTTCAACCATTTTGTCGTGACATAGTATGTATGTACTTCTAAAAAAAATCGCCAATATGACTAGGTTGATATCATTGACATCATCATTTCTAGCGAGATAGAATTGTGCGCTCTTTTAAGAATTCGGGAGTGACCTTACTTGGCACTTCTAGCTACGGGTAGATGAAATTGATAAGATTATCTACACTTTGAGTTATTTTTATTGAATCTGGAAGTTGTATAGATTCTTGAGGTTAGACCCAATCTACCTGATAATGAAGTATTAGTAAATTATCAACTATTCTCGATGATATATAGATGTCGATATGAATAAAGATACAAATACTCAAACCTCATTAAGAAAAGCGAGAAATCAAATAATAACGATTGGTCATCGATGCAAACGCGTATTAACTTGTAATGTCAAGACATGTATATCTTTCCAAAGCAAAAAAGCGTCGTAGCGATGTTGCCTTATATGCTCACGAAGACCTCTAGGTATAACGAGGAAGAATCGCCTAAAATCTCCCCAAAGAACAACATTAACACCTCGAATGGTTGGGAGTTATCACGAATGTCTTGTAAGGTTCGATTAAGCTGCTTGACACATTGGCGATCTTTGCGTTGGAACCTCATCCCATATAATTAGTCTAGCACTTACGAAATAATTTCGAGTGTGATGATTGCCGTGAATCCACAAAGCTGAATTTTCTGTCGTTAAGTGGAATGCGAGAATGTTGAATGTGCGATCGTCCCCATTATAACAACCCGGAAGCAATTCGAGGAGGATCTCTTTGTAATTACTATATCGCATAAGGAGCGACATTTTTTGGCCTTTGTATTGTAGAGAAAAGTCTTTCCGGTTCTTGTACCCCCCACTCGAGAAAGAAGGTTGTTCCTCTATTTTCATAAGCAGATGAAATGATTGCATTATAAAGCTATCGTTGACCTTCATTCGATGATCGATGTTTTCTTTGGACATTTATTTGATCAAATTCAAGTTATAATTGCTATGTTCCCATATAAAGTCGATTGCCAGCGATAATTCTCCAATTAGCATATGGCGATTGGCATTGGTGGGTAATCGATAAGCTCTTCCCCGACTCTTGAAGCAAAAGAATAATAAGGTATAAACCATAATCACAAATTTGAGCATTAGTAGGAACATCGATGCCATAACATGTACTTATTTTGTGTGATAAATCATCACAAATATCATAGAAAATTGGTTCCTACAAACACGGATTTAAAGGAGAGCATTGTGTCAAGATAATAGAAAACAACCTTCTTAATTGAGAGCTGTTCTCATTATTGATGCTTCTCTAAGACATTGAATCCACTCTTCATCGTCTTCAAAAGGCCTTTTGCAATACATGCGACCTTATATGTGGGGTGCACAACATTATCATTTGTTCTTAAACATTGAAAAGATTGAGGTCCCTCTATAGCGGTCAATGAAGGCCAGATAAAACCTTTCACCTTCATTTGGGTGGCAAAATACATTCTTAGATTGCAAAACCCCTTTGTCTCTCTCATCGGCTATTGTTCTTTCTTTTGCCAAACGAAATGCTTTGGAAATTGTTGGTATGTGAGAGTTCGAGCTAAATCATTAGTAAAGCGACATCACAAAAAAATCTGTTAGAGTTGTCTGCTGATCCTGCTGCTCATTGATATTGCGGCTATTGGTTCGGAAGGGTTATAGCAGGGCGTGATGTTTTTCCTCAGGTGAACTACGGGACGTATAAGCTGGAGGGAACTCTTGATGCATAGGATATCCAAATATCCATCATCACACGCCTCTCTGTAAGCCCAATGTACCTTGAGTCGATATCTTTGCTTAATCTCATCTACATTTGATACCAAAGTTGTGCGATCGTAACCCTTGTAGATGTATTTATTGATATACTTTACGCACCTTACTCCTACACAAACTTCAACATTTATATGGCAACTAAACAATCTAAAGAGGTATGGATTATATGGTACAACATCTCTATTATCAACTTCATGTCCAGACCTTAAACAATGTTTTCGACCGTCATTGCGCCTTTGATATATCGGATACCCATCTTCGACCATTGTAGTTTCTTCTGCCCAATATTTAGGATATCTCTTAGTGCATTTACCATATTCCATACATGGTGATTTAAGATTTCGAACACCACATGGTCCATGTACCATGCAAGTTTTAACTGTTTTATATAGAAGTGGATCAGAAATTGGATCGGGGAATTCGGCACACACAGCTCGATTTACCTGTTCACGTGTTCGTATTTTATTAGACCCTTGAAGAAATATTAGCAAATGCATGTGCGGCAACCCACGCTTTTGGAATTCAATCGTGAAAACATTTGCCACCTTTGCACCAAATACTTTCTTCTTATCAATTTCCATCATCAAAGCTCGTCGCTTCAAATCAAATCGCGGGCCACCAAGTGCAGGCGGTCGATTGACATTTGATGTGGTAACGATTGCATCTTTTATCTCGGGCCAATTTGGATTTGCGATCGTAGTTAAGAAAATATCGAGGTGTTGGTTATCTTAGAGTTATGGCCATAGAATCTTGGAAGATTTCAAACATTTGCCTTGGACTCCCGGAAAAGAAGAAAGGCAAAACTACTTGTTTACCTGACTTGATTAGCCTCTAACCCATCGGGAACTACCTCGACCCGGATCTTGGTATAGATCGGATCGTAATTTTTGTTGGTTGAGCCTATAATATGTCAATCGATTACGCTTTCTGTTGCAGCCCATGCATCTACAACAAACTCATGAAATAATCTTCCACCCCTCAAGATAGTTGAATACTTAGTAGGTCTTTCAAACAAACGATACCCATAATATTGCAACTGCGTAAGTCTTTTTGATGAAGCTTTACCTTGATTGACATCCTTTGCTTAAAATCTGGTTCGCATCCAAGCTCACCATCTGAAAAACAATAATACGTAATGTAGTGGTAAATAAAATTTGGATGGCATTCATTTATCTGCATCATTGGTCACTCCCTCTTAGCAAATGCTGATAATATCCCTCATCGCAGAGAATTCATCACCATCTCCAGGTAATATGACAGCAACCTCCTCTGACGTGGGTAAATTATGAGTTTGACGGTCTTTTGCTGCACTATAATGAAGGTATGCTGGGATATCACGATTGTTCAAATCTTCCCTGCTTAAATTTGCAGTTGCATGTCTAAACTTACCCAAAAATGAGTTGTATCTCAAAAGACTATCTGGATTGTTCTTAGGACATCCTCTACCATGATTCGGGTTTCTTGAGCGATATTCTAAAGCAAGCTATGACATCGTGAATGTATAGTTGTGCATATCTTGGATCTTGGCCAAATTTGGAGGTTGTAGTAACCACTGTCCGATGTCGCATGATTCCCCATGGATTGTAAATGCGTTGGGACCCCTACCGAGAACCACTCTATCATCCATATGTACACACTAAGCTCGTAAAAGCATTAGGCGCATTATGCGATCGGGTATAACCCGAAAGGACTTTGGTGATCATCATTGCCATCATATAATGATTGAATTTACGGAGGCGTTAATAGTTGTGGAAGTCGAATCTTTCCTTGCAAACAACATGTTAGAAGAAAGGCGGTTGACAGATGAATTTGATAACTTTTCGACTTTCGATGCAATCTTTGGCGGTGAGGACATTGTATATTCATTTTATCGGTAGTGTCTTCACGAAATAGGATGTGGCGGAGGGCTATATTTGTAGGCAATGCCTCCTCTTGTACATAAGCTTCATGATGATTGGTGAATAATTGGTAATAACCTAGAAAATAAATGAACTTGTTTCAAGCAGTTCACATATATCGTAACACTCCTTATGGTATATAGTTATAAATAATTTGCATTGAACTAACCCTTGAGGTTGGTGATGTAGGCATGGAAGATATAATGCTACGGGAGTCATGTACATGCTCTATATTATTTGGTGGAATGAGGATTTCTGCACCCATTGAATTTGAGTTAGTTGACCCTTGAGGTGGTAAAATCGGAACTAGAGGAATTCGATTAGAATCCGATGGCGCAGGTTTTAAGAACTACGGATGCTGATTCTTGATCGCGATACAATCTCGTTCATAAGCTGCGTGTTTGGATGGCCTGGGGATCAAACCAGGGAAAAATCTTGAATGAAATGGATATGGTTGAGATTGTATTATTTTTACTTGCTTCTCTTTATCACGACGCAAGCGCTGGGCAATATGTATTGGACGCACATCACCATTATCCCTTTCTCGTTTTTTACGTCGAGGAATTGGAGCTTCGTCAAAGATATTTTTATTGGATCCCTACAAATAACAATATATATCTAAGTGTAAAGAGAAAAAGTCGTAGTGTTTTTTTGAGGAAAAAATAATGTTTTCTATTTATTCGAATTAGGGTGCATATATTCAATTTGCTTGATTTTGTATTTCACACAAATATTTATCTGATATGTTTATTGCCTTTTAAGTAAAGGATATTATTATTGAAACCCTAAAAGATGTATAATTATAAACCTAAGAGGCGTAATAGTGTCGTTAATAAATTATCATTTTGCTTCATCATCTCTGCTTAAGTACTAAAGCACCACACTTGACTATGATAAGTCTAGTACCGATTAATAGTTAATAAATTAGGTTCAACTATTTTGTTTAAATGACTTTGTGTAACAAATATTTGTAACTACTAACGTAAATATACGGAATATTGTATCTTACCACATTCAAATTGGGTGGTTGATTTTCTTTTCTTTTCCTTTTGAAACTCCTTCCCTTTTTCCTTTGCTCGATGTTTTCTTTGATTTTCTGACGCGTATAAATATAAGATGTTTTGTCTTGGAAAATAAAGTATGAGCTTAAGAAAGAAAAAGTAATCTTATCTTGCCTTTTACGCATCATCTTGATTGATTCTTCTCGAATGATAATGCCGATATTCTTTTTCGATATTGCTCTCTCTATTAAAGAAAGGAAAAAGAAGGTTAAATATAGAAAGTATTAAAAAAAACTATTAAATTGCAAGTTTGCTATAAAAAAAGAAAATAATTTTACAGATGCGGTGCAAATTATAATCCTCTGTCCCTAATTGAAAGACACGTTAGAAATTTAAAAAAGGAATATTAATTGTTTGATTTTCATTAATGCGAAAAGGGACTTACATATCCAAACACAGTATAAGAAGGTAGTCCCGTGGGCAGGGTGACCTCATGATTCACATTCGCTATTGAAAAAATGTATTAGTGTGAAACGAATCAGATTAAGTGATGAAAGAATATTCTTATTAATAAATAATAATTAAATCTATCACAACTAAAACAACATTTCACATTCAAAATAATACTAATTCACAATATTTAACTACGAATTGATTGTTTTAAAAAGAAGGTTAAATGATTGTTTAAAATAGAATAAATGTGTCGTGAAAAGAAGAAGTTAATTTTCAGTAATTGGGTACAATTGTCATTTTAAAGGGAGGTAGTAATAACAACTAATAAGTACGGTTACTTAATATGTAGGAGTATTAGATATTAAACTTATCAAGTACTTATGCAAATGAGAGACATTAATTTAAAAGGATATTACACACTACAAAATTTGGACCCAATTTTCATACTATCATAATCTAAATAATAAATTTTAACCAAACATTACCATAATCGGGAAACTTACAACTGGAACACAAAACTCAACAAAGATATGATACAGAACAGCTTAAAAAGGGGGAATCTAGGAAGGAAAGCATGTACACAATCACAACTAAATACGAACATATGCAACTGAAAGAGAACATATCAAAATTGAGAAATTAAGGTGAACTAATTACCAGAATAGAAAGGAGAAGAGCAAAAAAGAAAAGCCCTAGAGTTGAGCACTTGAGCGGATGAATCGGAGAGAACGTAGCAGTCAAATCAATTAATTTCAACCCTAATATCAATTAATTTCAATAGTTGGTGTTTAATGAACTAAAATTTTCCTCTTTCCATGTAAAATAGTTAATAATTCTACTACTTATTATTAGTTGTTTTTTGACGGAATTCATATGCTATTATTAGTTAATGGAATGGACATATTATGTGTGTATTGTGTGTTAATCAAACACATTAGTGCAAGGCAACCAACTAAATATCTGAACTCTTTCATGTTTTTGATTGAACCTGATAAATAGTCATTATAGAAAGGGGGAAAAAAGATCAAGAATATAATTTAAAATGTGTACATGATTATCTTTGACATTAAAGGATATATTCCAGCAAAAAAAGTTTTGGATCAATCAGAACTAAAACCAATCTAGTTATTAAAATTTAAAATATAATACCGAAGAAAAAAAAAAAAAGAAATACATGCACATTATTAAACATTTTCAAATTTTCTTCCTTGATTCAACTTCATATTCAAAGATATTAACTTAAAAAGTATGGTGATCAATTTGAACTATGGAGCCGTTAATTGAATGCATGTATCACTAATTCACTATAGTCTATAGACAATAAAAAAACGTCCAAACAACTAAATATTATAATAATTTAAATGTCAGGATATCTATAAAAAAATTAAACCCCATATTAAACCCGCATACTCTGCAACAATTCTTTTCTCTGTAAACTTCAGATACCAACAATTTAAAAGCAATATTGAAAGGCAGCAGTCTATTTTTCCCTGCCCCTTGCCTTAAGTAATTTTAATTCCAACATCTTTGATCCATGTGTTGTTAAATTTTGAATATTGAATAAAGGACACATTAACCTACTGTGGAAAAGCATTAGCTTCATTATTTGGGACAGTTATAACCCTTCCAACTGAGAGCTCAATAACATTAGCTATTACTGCTGCTTCTTGGTACTGCAGCTACGCCCTTTGCAAGTGACTCTCCTCTCCCGCGTGGTCACATTGAGGTCTTAGTTCATATACCAAATTGAAACAAACTTTATATATGTTTTATATCACATGTAAGACTATAGTTAGAAGGTATAACCACTCTATTTCAGATTCTCTAAGCTACTCAAAACAGTGGCCAAAGATTGCTTGACATATCAAAATCCCTCTTTTGGTTTTAGCTTAAAAAATTTGTTTTCGTTTCCATTTAATATGTCAAAACTCCTCTCCTCATATTATATAGGATGTACATATATAATGACTTTAATTCCTCTAGAATTCTCTTTTTAGCCAAAACAGTCCACTTGGAACTTTTAACAAACATGTGGTGTGCACAGTTTTAATTCACCCTTTTCATAGCCTTTTACTTGTGTTATAAACCCATGTTAGCCTCCTTATAACCCCACACAACCAACTTATCTCCTTGTGCCAATAACAGTTACTTTTACCATAAAAAATCATTTGAAATAAACTTATCATTCAATAAAATCATCATATTATCAATTCAAAACTTTAGAAGCAATTCTACCTCAATAATTTTCATATACTCCATATGGAATTTGTGAGATTATAACTAAATTCAAGTAGTTTGTTTTGGTTGTTGGGTCTAATTGAGTTAATAAATCTCTATCTTTTCCTTTTTCATTTTGACTTATAAAAACACATTCAACCTCATAAAAAGGGGATTGTTTATTGATTTGAGTTGCTAAAAAAGGGGGTTTAAGCAATGTGATTTTTTCTTTATATGATTCACATATAGGCACAATTTTGACGATACCAACAAACAGTCCTAAGTTATAACAACTAATAAGTTCACATATAGGCACAATTTTGACGATACATACAAACAGTCCCAAGTTATAACAACTAATAAGTACGGTTACTTAATATGCATGAGTATTAGATATGAAATAATCGACTATATGAAATAATCTAACAGTCCCTAGTCTTTAGAATGGTGGCAAGTGTTTCTACTTTAGTGGGACTTCTTATTTTTTAAATAAAAAGCCATATATTTATATGATTATATGATTATATATAACTGAAAATCGAAAATGCCTAATTCATATGATAAAGGTATCTCTATCCAAAGGAAGCCCTCGTTCATTCTCTGATAAAGGTATCTCTTTGTGTTTGCATTTCTTTTTGGCATTTTTGGTCTTCAGTTATATATAATCATATGAATTAGGCATTTTCGATTTTCAGTTATATATAATCATATAATCATATAAATATATGGCTTTTTATTTAAAAATAAGAAGTGCCGTTTAATTGATTTAATGTTTGCATTACGAAATAATGTTAAAATTCTTTCAATGAAAGTGTTCTTTTAATATTATTACAATCTCACACGATTTTCAAATTTGTGTGAATAAAATTTTCTTCAGGAATTAGATACGCCTAGATTCCCCAATTAATGAGCGACTTTTTTAAATTATGAAATGCCTTTTATGCGATGAAGGAATGAAGAATTACGATGCTTTTTTGCTCAATATTATAGCGTTTTAAATTTATTAGTTTAACGGATTCGAACTACGAAAGACATTTTAAATATATTACGATCTTTTTTTAAGCTCATTTAACTTTCTGTTAAAACAAATCGATTGATATTATCGCGTTGTGAATCAAAATGTTTGATGTTTTAGTTGTCAAGCCAAAAGAATCGTGTTTGATTGTCAACAATGGCTGATGATTCTATTCCACATTTACATTTTAAGATTAATGACAAAAAGAGGTCTACCAAATGAGTGAGAATTTATAGTGGCTATTTGAATACGCAATCAAGACATGTGAAATGTCTCGTGTGATTTCAATTTCATTATAATGAGGTTTGTGATTTGATCGAATGTTCGAACTGAATTTGGGATTTGAGTATTGTGTGAACCCTCGAGAATGATTGAATATGCCATTAAACGAAGCGTTATAATCATATTACGAGTGTGATGATTTTAAAAGCAAGGGATCAGCTAAAAAATAATGTAAACCTTCATCCTGTAGATAAAATTTTTCTATATGCTTCAATTGTGAGTTAGAATTGTGAATACAAAAATGAGATAAGAACTAATTCTGAAGATTCATTATGATGATGTAAATTATCCTGATATCTTTCGATATGGTTGCTATTTGAATTACATACATCTTAGCAAAGCGATGCAAAACATGTCGTTTTAAAGATGATGATGTGGATGGAGCCGCTGATTATGAAGATTTAGAATATCTTTTACCTGGGTCACGGACATTACATGAGTTCAAATTAGTGTTTAAAGGGTTGTGTTAATACAGATGCGATACAATTTACTGTGAGGAACAGTTGTTCCTTAGAAGATGGCCTTTGGCAATATAGTCATTCTGTCATTGACTATTAGCAGACCAAAGTGATAAGCATGGCGACATTATTCGTTGAATTTGATTTGTAAAAACGAAGATAACAATTCCTGATGATGGGTTAAGCGTGGTTAAATTTACGTCTGATTGATGGAAATTTGATAACGTCGATGTAGAACTCAAATTGTGTGCGTAAATCAAAATTGGTTAAAAGCTTTGAATTATCACCAACAAGTCCCGATGCAAATAAGATGGCCTTTATTGATCATTACTATCGTAAAAGTCATGATATGTTTTGAATTAGCGATTGAAAAAGTTTTAAAATTGACGCAGCAAATTCAAACAAATATTTTCTTTATATATACCTGTTAATTATTGAATAGTTCAAATATTTGCTTATACAACTAAAATAATGCTTGAATAAGTCGATATTTGGCGTATCTTGAATTTTAAGACTCTGATGAGCAGCTTAACCTAAATGAGATCCATTTATTCGGTGGAATTTGACTTCGTGTGGTGATAAGATTTGAACCGTGAATATCCCTATATTAACAAATTGAAATTGAATGTGTCTCATTTCTATGCACATGTATCCAATGGATCGATAAAACAAGATATGGAAGAATGAGTGAGGTCAAGATCGCTGTTTATCTACGTAATACATATTATGCCTAATCGCGAAAAATTATCGATAATCATTATCAAGATCTCGTGTATAACTGAATTTTGATCAAATAAATGTCTAAATGAAAGTTAAGATTCTTTTTTTCCAAATCACGTGTCAATTGATTGTTCTTGCGATACTACTAACATTTTGCTTTCTCTTATAAATAATGATTTTTGTTACAAACAATATTTGTTGGTAGTGGACGTTCTTGGATGGATAGCCTTTCTTTTCAAAGGTTTATGTATCGAAGACATGGTAGAGCTTGTGATCTACAAGGTAAATGTTATTATATGTATTTTCGGGTATATATTGAATTATACTTGGTGTAAGCTGTAAAAAATATATTTGGTGTAAGATGAAAAGTAAAGGGTGGTGCTCAACATGTTGTTTCTCTATTTTCTGCATATATGTATTTTTGTTCTCCGTCTTTTGTAAAGTTGGGTAATTATACATGGTTATAATGATTTTGAGTATGGAATGATGTTTTTTTTGGTGGTTTGGATATGTATGGATGATTGTAAGCTTTTTTAAACAGGTTTAGATTTTTGGATATCTACTTTTAAAGGAAATTCTGCCGATTTTTTTTGAAATTAGTAGCTACTAGCTTGATATTTTGGTGGTTGGATGTGTTGATTATTGAATATGTATTAATTTCTGCATGATATGATGATTTTGGGTATTAAATGATGGTTTTTTTTGGTGGTTTGGATTTGTATGGATGATTATAAGTTTTATAGATGTGTTTAGATTTGTGCGGATATCTATTTTTAAACGAAGCTTCGCCAAATTTTTTAAATTCATGATGATTACTCTGCCCAAATTTGCGATGGCCCGAGATGATTTTTTGGGTATATGTTTGACCAAATTTACCTTTTTATTTGCGGTTGGGTCAATTATTTTTGAAGTTCTTATTTTATTTTAATTTTTATTTAATCGTGCAAAGGAGCTCCAAATCAATTTGGTTCACATGAACCTTTTAGCAAGTGGGTATCATTATGGTATTTCAAAACTACAATGCTTTTTACTGTTAATGTATCGTCGATCGGTATGAAAATGGACATATTTGTATGATGTATCAGGCTTAAAATAGTTTTACTAATTAATCCATGTTCCATCTAAAATTGCAAATTAAATGAAGGAATCATATATCATATAGGTGAAGAGAAGTGCTTTTAAATGTGCTTGAAGAAAATATGAAGGTCATTGGCATTGGGATTGTTTCGAATTTAATAAATGTAGTTAACTGGCCTAGGTCAAATTTATTGTTGAGTGAATGTGGATGTTGGCTTTAGTTGTTTCCTTAACAAATTCAATTTTTCTTGCCAGTCTCGATTTGTAAATAATGAGTATGTAGATACAATTTGTGGTAAATTCTTGACTTCTTTGTTTTTTGGGGTGGGATGTCTATCTTGATTAAAAAATTTCTTATTTACAACAAAATTTTATCAAATATATACTCTTTAAACATTGTAACTCACATTTTTATTTAGATTCATCTTTAAGTATTAAATAATTACACTTAGTATTAGTAGTGTTTAGAGATACCAGGTTTACTCTAGTATATATATATATACTGCGTATGTTACCTAATTTAGTTATATATATATATATATATATATATATATATATATATATATATATATATATATTTATAATGCAGATTTTCGTTTTATTTTTATATTTAAAAGATTCTGAGAAATTTAATAGGAAAAATTGATAAATAATATTATAATATTGTTATTGTAATTAAATTATATCTTTTGAGTACAAAGTGAATATAGTATATTAAAATTTATTGATTTTATGAAAATATAATTTGTATGAGTTCGTAATTTAATTATATGCTTTATATTTTATTTTGATAATTAGATCGGATTGAGGGAGTTTAGCAAGTGATATTTAGATTCGGCGAATTATTTTGGTACTACATTAAGGTACGAATTCCGTACTTTTTCAGCGATATTCCTTTAAATTTAATTCGTTCGTTTTGTATTCGTTTAGAAATTTGGTATTGCCTCTTGGGATTATTCCTTGTTGTCAAAATTATTGAGATAGTTTCGTTTTGGCGTTGATATTTGAATTCGTACTTATACTCTTTGAACTAGTTAATCGTGTGAATATATTTTGGAGACTTTATTCGTTTGTACCATTGTTCGTATATTTTCGTTCACACTCGGAGTTGTTTTGATCATTGATATCTTGTAATAATTGGGTATGTTTGTATTTGATAATTCGATTTCATTTGAATATGGTCATGTAAGCCTTGTAATTTGAACCCCTTTTGACTTACATTTTGTAGTTTGATCCTTAGGGTATACTTGAGCTAACCACATGTGTGGGGTACCATGTGCATGTCCTCTTGACCTGAGGCATGACACCTTCCGTAAGTGGTGTGATCGATCCCACGTATCCTTTTGTATGCTTTCTGGGTATGAGCTTTGGCCATTTGATATATTTGTTCGGGATCGTATATGATTCGACCCGTGATTTGATTTGATTCGATTTGTTTGGCGGATTAGTGACGTATGTATGTATCGTGCGTCTTATCCGATTTGATTTTATACATCATCGTGATACCGATGTATTTTGTTAGCCTTTGGCTATTTGTATTTGAGCTCAGTATGAAATTGTTATCTTACAACCATTTGACTCAGCCTTATTTATTTGGGATTCTTTTGGCTATAATTATTCGATTGACAGTGTTAGTCATTTGTAAATGGACTCTCAAATTTTGATCTATTTGTAATTCGTTTGTAATTCACAGGTGTTCATTCATTCAACTCTTTTAGATTCATTACTTGTTGTGATATATTTATTCATCTTCATATCCGTACTGGGCAATTGGCTCACGCTGTGTTCTTTTTTCGGCAGGTAATCAGGGGTGATCAGGATTTGTGGGATGAGAGCTACCTTTGATCCAAATGAGTAGATTAGCCTTTGAGATTATTACTAGACTTGGTTTTTCTAAGATTTTGTAATTGGATGTTTTGAGGCCTATTTTGACATTTATTTCTTATTAGTAGAGACTGTAAATATGGAGTTCTTTCTATTTAAATTGGAGTATGTGACATTTGGTATTAAATTTTATTAAAGATATTTTGAGATTTATTAGAGGTTTGTATTTATTATGTTTGCGAGTGACATCCTTTTTTTCTTTTGGGAAAGGAGGTGTTACGGTCCCTCTCATAGAATAATATATAGACTAGTAAGTTACTAAATCTACTCCTCAAATCAAATTAAGATGAGCACATTTAATTAGTAGATAATTCATCATATATATATATATGTATATGAGTGAATTTAGTTATAACAACTAATCACAACTAGACACATTATTTTTGAGCACTACATATTTATTAATTTTTTTTATTGGGCTCATGCTGGTCATTTAATTGTATTTTAATGCATCTTAATAATTCTTAATAACTCATCTCTTAATGCATTTTAATAGTCTATATTCTTATATTAGAAGGTCTTCTAAATAATTAAGATACAAATACGAGTCTAAATCAAACACCGACGAAGCGCCAACCTCGACGGATCTCGGGTCATGGACTCCATAATCACCCGAATACCATTACTTCATATAAATGGATTCTAAATTGAGTCAATTATTTTTTCAGTAGCTCTGTTCATCGTCCCAAATACTCCTCTCTTTTGCTCTCACTCTCTCTCCCACTCTTTGAAGTAATTACAGAGCATAAATAAATGTCGCAATTTTGGAAACCAGGAACAGAGAGGCCACGCCTCCTCGACGATGAAGAAGGCGGCGTTCTTTTCTACTCATCCTCTCTTTCTTCATCATCTTCTTCTGCGTAATTACTCTTCTTCTTCTCAGCCTTTATCTATATATATGCATATATATTATGAGGGTGTATATAATTAATTTGGGTTTTACTTGCAGTTATGGATATGCGAGCATGGAAAAGCAAAGGCAGAGGCTTCCGGTGTATAAGTACCGAACTTCAATTCTTTATCTGGTGGAGTCTCATTCTACTTCCATTATTGTTGGTGAAACTGGTAGTGGCAAAACAACTCAGATTCCTCAGGTTCCTCCCCTTTCTATCTCTCCGTCCCTTGTGTATATTCATAATGTTTATGGAGTACTTCCTCGCTCAGTTTCACAAAAAGAGTCCCATTTACCAATTTCATATAGTACCACGCTGCCAAACTAACAATTATTTGTAAATTTTGCAAATGACTCTTTTGTGGAACGGAGAGTATATTATCTTGTGCTGTTATACTATCTTTGGGGGCCGTATCCAGCGGAAATTGAGGACATTATATTGTGTTTTAAGAAACATGGAGTGTAAAAAAGTTCATTATACTTCCTCCCTTCCAAAATATAGAATCAATATGTTCTCAAAGTCTATTCGAGATATTTTCAAATTCAAAGAATCTAAAAATTGATGTGAATCCATAAAGTTTTAGAGGTTTTAATTTGAAAATACCTCAAAGTCAAAACTGATGCTATATTGTGGAACGGAGGAAGTGTAGTTTTCCTGGAAATTTTAAGATTCTCTAATTTCTTAAATGCAGTCGGATTAAGATTTTATTATTCTTGTGGTGTTGACTTATGCAACTCTTTTGTTCCAAGAGGAATAGCTAATCATATCTGAAGACCATGCATAAGTGTATAAAGAAAAAGATATGATCTTTAGATTCTTTACCAGTCTGCCTACCCCTCAATTTAAATATGCCTGTGGAATGGTCTGGTTTGTAACTTTAGTAACTATTTGAATCATAAATTTCCATGTCTGGAATGCTTAATATGTCCACTTAAATTGCAGTACCTCAAAGAAGCAGGCTGGGCTGATGGAGGGCGAGTTATTGCTTGTACTCAACCAAGACGACTTGCTGTCCAGGTATTATTTGTTGCTTTACTGATGAATAGGGTTTCTTTTTATTGTAATTTTGCAGTGCATTCATTTAGATTATTTTGAAGGTTATTATGATATAATTTGGCTGGTTGGGTTTAAAACAAAAAGATGTAAAAAATTGAGTTTATCCATAATTACCAGATCCTTAAAAAATGACCATGTTATATTACAAAAAGTGGGATTCTTGTAAGATCTATATTCACCAGCATTAATTGGCTTCTTCTTGTGCATGGCTATTTATTCTTAACTTGGACAACTGACACAGAACTTTGGCCCTTGTGTACAAAAGGCTTAGTCTTAGGTCATACTTAAGCGAGAAAACTTCTTTTGGGCTTTATGTTTTTGTCTTCTCTAATATCTTACTTTCCTCTCTATCTTTTTGCAAAACTCCACTCAATGGTGGAAAAGTCTCTTCATTAATTCCCTAAACGATCTTTTTAGAAGAATTGTGCCTAAGAATATGCTAGTCAGTCTTTTGGTCTTTCCAACTCTTGTATATGGTTCTTTTTAATTTGCTCTTTACATCAAAATTTTTATTGTGTCCTTCTTACTACTTTGAGATTGTCGAGATATTTAGGCAGTTGCTTCAAGGGTGGCTGAAGAGATGGGGGTCAAACTTGGAGAGGAAGTTGGTTACACAATTCGATTTGAAGATCTAACAAATACAGTGAGACTTCTTAATTTCTTAATTCAAAATATACTAGTCATCTGATTTCCTATTATAAAGGATATCTTTACTAGATGCTGCAGTGCGTGTTGCATTCCATTTGATAATTTGAACGTCTACTCTCAACAAATTTTGACATACATTGGTCATTCCGAGTCAAGGCAAAGTTCTGAATCTAGAAATAGAATTTTATGTGGTATATTTGCATCTTTGAATGGTGGGATTTCCTTGTTTTGGCACTACAGGACTTAACTAGGATCAAATTTCTTACAGATGGAGTTTTACTCCGGGAAATGATGAATGATCCACTCTTGAGCAAGTATAGGTAATGGTTATGATTCTAAGAAACCAAACATAAATCTTTGATTTTTCTTTCTGTTGGCTGTCATCCTTTCAGTTACTTTACTCTTTCATTAGAAGCTCATTTACACTTGTAGCCTTTTTTATTACTCCCTCCGTCCTCAAAAGGATGGCATAAGTACATTTTTCACACAAATTAAGAAAAGTAAGATAAAGGAAAGAGAGTAAAAAAAATTCCATATTTATCCTTGGTGACCCTACAATATTACATAAAGTGATGTGTCCTTCTCTTCTTTTATGCTAATGGACCCTACTAAATGACATACTTATCCCTTATTTTTTGTACCTTAAGCCATCCTTTTGATGACAAAGAAAATTGTAGCTTAAGTCTTCCTTTTGAGGATGGAGGGAGTACTTATTAGTATATTTTTATGGTGCTTTGTAGTTTTTTTCCAGGATTTCAAATCTGGCATAAGAGAGAAATATTTTTTCTTCTTTTCTTATTTGTTATTATTGTTTTGTTGCCTACCCCAACTAGTTAGGGATAAAAAGTGTTGTCGGATTGAGTTGAGTTGAATGTTTTCATTTTGTTAGTAAAACGTAGAAAAGGGTCATTTTACGACCTAGATGCATGAAACGAAGATTTTGAAAGTATTTCCTTTACTATCTCCAAAACCCCCATGAAAAATGTAGTCACATCTCCTATACTCTCAAAGTGTAATGAAATTTATATCTTTTACGTTGGATCACTATAATGCCTCTGCTAATAATGATTTTGTCTACATTCTCAAGCGCCTCTCAATAATATCAACGGCTCATGGAGTATTCAGTTTCCTATTAATTCGACCCATTATACCTTCACCATTCTATGGTTATCCACATGTAGCCAATACTCTTTAGAAAATGTGACATGAGAGGTTTTTCTGTTACTTCTTCAGCATTTTCTGTAATTGGCAAATTTAAGAATATAATAAATGCTACTGCTGGTTGGGATGATCGAGTTTTCAAATGGTATCTTCTACCTTTGGTGTGGTGTTAAGTCATTGACAAATTAAAGAAGCCACTCTTTGAAAAAACAACCGTCTTTGGGATGAATCAAGGTGATAAGAGGTCTTCTCATGTCCAATTGTCCACGTAGAGGGATATAAATAGTAAAATGATACGTGCCTTAAAAATTTATGAAAGAAACAGGTATGTTTGCCTTCATCTTCCAAAAATGAAGATGTATATTCCAAAACATTCCCTACTTATCATAGACTTTGGATCCTAACATGCAACATCCCATCTTTTTGTGAATATTGAATATTTACTACTGAAATGTTCAGCTATCATAATGTAACTATTGTATTGGAGTTACTTTCTTATTATATTTCTGTTTATGAATTTGGATATAACGTATTTACCATGACCTTTTCAGTGTCATAATGGTAGATGAAGCTCATGAAAGATCCATTTCTACGGACATCTTATTGGGTCTCCTTAAAAAGGTGTGGCTTTGAACAATGGGGATCAGTATATGATTGTTTTATTGAAGGGAAAATTGTGATTCTTGTCAATTTTATTTTCTACTTTCTTTTGAGCTCTTTGGTGAGTGCAGATCCAGCGGCGTCGACCTGAGCTGCGTCTAATTATTGCATCAGCTACAATTGAAGCAAAATCCATGGCCGCTTTTTTCCGGACAAGGTTCTCTTCTTGGCATTCTTAATAAAAGTGATCCTACTTTTGTTTTTTCATTGCAGTATCATTCTACTGTGCAGCATGCCGTCCACATCAATTTGTAATTCAATATTGAAAGATTTCTGCATTTTTTAAAAGTGGTGCTGTTGTTTATTGATTTTGACAATATGACTTAGTACCCTATAATTAGCCTGTTTTTAAATGTAGCATATATGATTTCTAATTTTCTTGCTGATGTGATGAATGTTTACTTCTTGCAATCAAGGACAGAAGCTAACAGCCGGTACTGCATATGAATGGAAAAACCACAGACCACTTGACACTACACATGCTCCATATTTTCTACTTGTACATATATCATTTCCACATTACACATGAAAAGAACACATTGCATTTTAATGCTAAGAAAAGTAATAACAAAAAGTTAGGGTCTCAATCTTTCACAACTTTGATATGAAAAATTCAATCAAATTTTTTTGAAATACAATACATATAAATGGTTTGTATATAATAAATATGAATGAGAAGTTTAACACCCTCAACAAACTTTTTCCATATAACTATTCCATTCATCCAACCGTTAGATTTTATGTTTCTATTGTGGTTATCCTTACAAAATATTAAACCGAGGTAACATCAATAAGAATCTGATCAGTAAACTCCTATTTGTTCCTTATTTAAGCTTAGAGCGTGATTTGATGGTCGCTTGAGAACATGTGACTAGTTTACTTATTTGCATTCATAATTAATGTAATTAGGTCATTATAAAAAAATAATAATTAAGATGGCATAGGTCACAACATATCAGTAACTTAATGAAATATGAATTTGTAACAATATATTGGTCGGTGTGGATCTCTTTTTCTCCAACCTAGTTTAAGTTTTATATGTGCAATCCATTGTGACCACCAGCCACCAACCCACGATCATTCATGTTGCAAGATTGATTCTTTTAATAATCAACCTTTGCTGCCAGCCTGCCCTTTGCTGTAAGAATCCAAATTTGTTAGGATCTTAATTTATGTTTATATATTGAAAACTAGCAAAAAGCGTCGAGGAACAGAAGGTGAGGAGCATGGACTGAAGACAGAGCCTGCCATTCTGTCAGTTGAGGTACGTTATGCTAGTGTTCTGCTATTTTTTATTTTTATATTCTGATAATCTAGTGTTCTGCTATTTATTGAGGTGGTATCTTGTAATAGATTTCCTATGCTTGTAAATGGTGCTGATCTTTCTGACTCTGTCACGATTGGCTGTAATTTTCAGGGTAGAGGATTCAATGTACAAATTTTCTATGTTGAGGAGCCTGTTCCAGATTATCTCCAGGCTGCTGTTTCGACAGTAATGTCAATTCATAATCATGTATGTCTATGATTAGGATGACCATGCTTTGTTAATTGTACTTTTCTTTATAGGTAGCTATATTAGAAACCCAAAACTAGAGGTTCACTTAGAAAGGCATTCTTGTCCGAGGGTGGAAGATTTGGCATAATATATTCCACTAGGTTTCCTCTTTTATTTCCTCTTTGCAGAATATTAATTTATTTAGAAGGTTACTCAAGCCACAAGCACCTAGAGAGACGAGGCTATGTTTCATGGCTCACATTCTGTATCTTGTTTTAGACCTTGGTTTACTGCTGATTAATTTTTACATATCTCATCAAAATGGGTTCATGTTTTTGCCATTGCCTATTGGATACAACTTTTCTCTTTATACTACTCTACTAGAGTTGGGAGATCTGATGTATACTTAGCGTGCTAAAAAATTTCCTCTCAAGTCAACTCAGCCGAGCCAGAATGCTTAACCAGCAAAATTTGTTGATAACGCGATCTTGGTCATTTGGCTGTTCTCCACTTAAACGTATTGTTTAATATCTTCTTTTCCTCTTTTTCCCCCTTTCTGGCTGTCCCCAATTAGATGTTCTTAATCCATGTCTTAATAGGTTTTCCGTTTTCCAAAGTCCTATATAAGTAATGTCATCCCTACAATTTTGATAGTTTATTGCTTTTATGAGTGAGGGCATGTGAGAACCATCTACCTCTTCCAAGAGTGAGTTTATAGAACATAGGACATTAATTTCTTGCAGAGGTTATAGGATTCGTTAGTTTCTTTCCGCTTTCTTTATTTCAGTGTCTTTCTCTACGCCAATTCATTATCGATTTTTTCTCTCTTGAATCAGGTAATATCTTCTTATTGATAATACATTCATACCTTTTTTTTTCGGTTGATAAATACTATCGTACTTTTCTTCTATGGAGCATATATTTTTCCAGTTACAAAATGTTTGACTAACGTTGGGTATGGGTTTTTTGAATGTTCTGTAGGAGCCAATGGGGGATATCCTGGTATTTCTAACAGGTCAAGATGATATTGATGCTGCAGTCCAGTTGCTTACAGAAGAAGCTCAAAATAGTGGAAAGCCCTCTGCAGGTGCGTCTGATGTAGTAATATCTGCTTTGTTAGCAGTATATTTTGGATGTTTGCTACTTTTAAAATCACACACTATAAGAGGATATTATTAGGTGACAGCTTCACAGGAGTGGAAGTTTCACTTTTAAATTCTTCTATTGGAGCTTATGGGGAAGTGGAGAGATTGGTTTTTGTGAAAGAGCATTTGCTGTGTGGGGAGTCTCGAATAAGGTGGCACTTTCTTGGCTTGGGACAATATGTGGAGGAGGAGGAGGTTTGTGGTAAATTGATAATATAAGTGTAGAAAGGATCGAGAATCGGTCGATGATTTACTTTTGGATTGTAAATTTATCGGGGAGCTTTTGGGGAAGGTCTTCTTGCTCTTTGAGGTGCCATGGGTGATCTTGTGCTTGATGGTGAAGTTTTTGCAGATCTGGAAGGACTTTCAAATGCACAATAGGATTGGGCGAGGTAGGACTTGATACCCCATTGCCTTTGGTGGACTTTGTGGAAAGAGAGGAATAGATGCTACTTTGAAGATAAGAATGGATCACTTGCCATATATGTTTTTTTCCCTGCTGCTTGTTCTTTTAGGAAAATGTGGTCTGTCCATGTTCTATTATGTTCTTTGTTGATTTCTCTGGGGAGTTTAGTCTTGGGGCTTAGTGTGAATATTTATATGGCAGTCCAGGTTAATTTGTTTATGTTGATGTATAAAGGGAGTTAATTTTTTACTTGGTTCAGGTAGTGCTTCTTGGATCCTGCAGCATTTTTTGTATGCTTAACATGTACCGGGGTGGCTCCCCTTTTCTGTGCTTTTGATATATATATATATATATCTATATCTTTACGCGTATAAAAAAATGGTTCTAGCTGCTAGATTGTTTTCAATATGACAAAGTAACATATTATCAGACATTTTATTTCATATGTTATGCCCTTGCGTACCTATAAAAAGAGTATGTTACGCCCTTGCTTGACACTTTTCTGGCCAAATGTCACACTTGCAGGATTGACTATTTTGCCTTTGTATTCAGGACTTTCACGTGCAGACCAGGTAGTTGTATATATTTGGCTTTTAGGTAGTAAATATTTGGGATATTTGTTCGACTGAGATTTTGCTATTCTGATTCTCCGTAGGACCTTGTGTTTTCTCCCACACCTAGAGGTAAAAGGAAGGTGGTGATATCAACAAATATTGCGGAGACATCATTGACTTTGGAGGTATTAGCTCTACATTCTGGAAGATAAATATTATATATAAATTCAGGAGCAGGGAATCAAACTTAACACCTTCTTCTCTAACTATCAAAAATTGATTTGCTCATGCAGGGTGTTGTCTATGTTGTTGATAGTGGGTTCTCAAAACAGCGGTTCTACAACCCGGTATCTTATTTTCAGTTGTCTTTGTTTATACGGTGTTGGTGTGTCATTGATTTCCATGTATTTCAGACACATTATGTGTTGTCACTGTGCTATACTTTTTCATTAATTAAACATTTAAACTTGAGCAATAATGGTTTTTTAATAGTTTCAGAAGTACCACTATCTTAACAACTTGGTTTGGAGTACTTGGGACTCCATGTGGATATAGATATCTGTCAGTAACAAACGTTTCTGAGAATTACAATTTTTTTAATTAATCTTTGTGACAACAGATGCTATGCTGGTTTTAGAAAACCAATTGGAAATCTTTTTCTTTTCTATTAGGTTTCTCTTGGTTACATATTTGCTTAAAGCTTGCTGTGGTTTCTGAATTTGGTGGTCAAAAGTATATTCAAATATACTTAGCATCACCGTCTGTCTTGGCATAATTAACTCAGCTTTTATTTTTTCCCTGCAGATTACAGATATTGAAAATTTGGTAATAGCACCAATATCCAAAGCATCTGCTAGACAAAGAGCTGGTAGGGCTGGAAGAGTACGACCAGGGAAGTGTTATAGGTGCTGATTCAAAAAATCACACAATTCAATTTATGACACTTTTTTCTTCTGTTGTTTAAAGTGATAATATGAGACAGCCTTTGAAATACTTCTTATTAATCTTTTTTCCTGCTGAATATCTGTCGTCTTTTTACCATAATTGTCACGGTGCCAAGGCGGGACACGGCGGTAGTTGACATGTCTAGGCGATAAGGCGCCCGCCATGGTGTCCTTATGGCGACAATTCGTTAACAATGTGCAATTTATACATTATTTATTTTATTTCAAAAGTATATTGCACAATAAAATTTTATATACACTAAAACCCAAAACATAATGACCAACACTATAACACTATGAAAAAGTCTCCACTCTCTACTCTGTTTCAAGTCATAGCTCAAGCAAAGTTATCAACTACGAACTCACTTCCGTCTCCCTCACGAGTACTCATTCAAAAGAGTAGGGTCATGGGTTAGGTTAAAGTCATGGGTTGAGTTACTTGGGTAATTGTAAAAGTCCATGAGTTATGATGGGTTATGATAAAAAATGACTTAATCACTTAACTTGAGTCCACTATCAATGCGTGAGCCTCGTGCTCGGCGTCAAGGCGTTGCCTAAACCTTCTCCAATGCCAGGCGCTTTAGTCGTGCGCCACTGTGACGCCATGACAACTATGCTTTTACACACACACACACACACACACACACACATATATATATATATATATATATATATATATATATATATATATATATGCAGAAGGACATTTCTGTGGGTTGACTGATTTCCAATTGTTTATATTTGTTTATGCCCTTAAATAGTTAATTCATATCTGAATATGCACTGTTTCCTTTCATATATACTTTTGTGGCAGTCTTCAATAACATGCTTAGACATCTTACATTTCTACAAAACAAATACTGTTTAGGCTGTGTGTCTTTCTGCAGCAATAACCTCCTTTTCCTTGGTATCTGATTTCAATTTTATGCTGCACAAATTCTTGTTGCCAGGATGTACAATTTATTGTTTCTAATTGCATGTATAGTTAATGTATCTCCATTTATTTTCTCACATACATACCTTGTCTCTTTGTCTAATAACTTTATGCTACTCTTACATCTTGTCTTTATTGGTTCCATTTTAGGCTCTATACAGAAGAGTTTTTATGTCAAAGAATTGTCCACTGAGGGGATTCCAGAGATGCAGAGATCAAATCTTGTTTCCTCTGTGATTCAGGTGTGTGATTTACTCAAATTTATTTTCAAGGTTATTAAGTTACAGGGTCTCGATACTTAAAATTGTAAGTGCAAAGCATCTGTTTTAATTCGTTTTATATTTGTCTTTAAATTTGGTCTGCGTCGTGCCTTTGCTTTCACTTATGTTATGACCCTCATCCCTTGTCATTTCTTATGCCTTGTCTTCTCTTATCAGCATAGATGGTAAAAAATATTATGGAATAACTTCTTTGTTTATTTATGTCTTTTCAATATGTAATAATATCCGATTATGTTGACGGCCACACTTCAAATTTATACAATAGTATTTTATTAGTTATATTTCTTGGAAAGATTAGAAGGGATTCTATAAGAATTTAGAAAATAGGAAAATGATAGTAATTGTATATTGCATTATTTGAACTTTATTTGATCAAGAATTTACTATTTGTTTTATATGTTATATTATACAGTTCAACACAGGAGCTAGGTTCATTGAATTTAGTTGCTTTATTTATTGTTGTTGTGTTCTCCATTCCATCGGTTTGTGTGTGTGTAAGTAAAGAAATGAAAAAAAAAGTTCTTTAGCCAATAGGGAGATGTCTGGAAATTTCCATCTTATACCTGGAAGAACATTGTGAGTAATCCCTTATTGCTTTATGTGTCTTGCATGAAAGAATCCTATAAATGCTCCTTTTAGTCCTTGGTACTAAATCTTGTGTACCAGTGTTCTTCCTTTTTTACATACATTTCTTTGTACGAAACCTTGTATGCCAAATATGATCTCATGTACTCAGTTTTTCCACACACTATAAAGAAAAGTAGGTACTCATAGGCCTTTATTTTTGTTTCCCTTTTTCCTTTCTGAGATGTTTTCCGTTCTTGTGTGCAATTGTGCTTTGATTTCAGTTAAAAGCTTTGGGCATTGATAACATCTTAGGATTTGATTGGCCAGCATCTCCATCGCCTGAAGCAATGATCAGAGCACTTGAAGTACTTTATTCTCTTGGAGTGATTGATGACGATGCCAAGCTTACTTCACCTACTGGATTTCAAATTGCCGAAATTCCGTTAGTATGTTGCTTTATGCTTATTTTTTCCTCTCTTCTCTCTCTCTATTTAGTACGTATGTCTGCACTATCAATCTTAATATTTACTGAAACAGAAAGAATACCGATTAGTAATCAGAACTCCAATTTTATGTAGGATCCAATGATCTCAAAAATGATCTTAGCTTCAAATGAACTTGGATGTTCTGAAGAGATCTTAACAATTGCTGCTATTCTTTCCATACAGGTGAATATTCTTCCACCCTGTATCATCATTTTCTTTTAATTCTTAAGATTGGATCAGGTTGTTGGAATAACTTTGAGATTAGTTCTTAAATGTATTTATGTAATAGTAATGTAGCTTTTCCAGAATTCTACAAGTATTTTGAGTTGTGCAAGAAAGTGCACATGTCAAGCTGACTAGAAGTTCACATTTACATTTCCTTTTACTCTTTTGCAGTCTATCTGGGTATCTTCTAGGGGATCTCAGAAAGAGCTAGATGAAGCCAAGATGAGATTCGCTGCTGCTGAGGTTTATAATAGAATTCCTATTTGTTTGGCACATTCTTTCTTACAAATGATCCTGGTTTTTTGACTTTTATTTTGCATGCGTTAATTCCTCTTTTGTTTATGATTCATTTTGCATCCATTCGTACATGTGAAATATAATGTAGTTATCTGCCTCATCTTTAAGTCCTTTTGGCATTTGAAACATAAAGGATTCCTTGAATATGCTCATATGCATTTTTTGAATTCTAAGAGCAAATGTCATGTCTTGTATTGAATTCAATTGTTTCAGAGCAAATAAAGTTTTTATACATTATATTTTGCAATTGTTTGCAGGGTGATCATGTGACCTTCCTGAATGTCTACAAAGGATTCCTCAGTGTAACAAATCTTCATCATGGTGTCATAAGAACTGTGTGAACTATCAATC
>CM035152.1:10441860-10641860 GCA_020205615.1 Panax quinquefolius
TAAACGTATTGTTTAATATCTTCTTTTCCTCTTTTTCCCCCTTTCTGGCTGTCCCCAATTAGATGTTCTTAATCCATGTCTTAATAGGTTTTCCGTTTTCCAAAGTCCTATATAAGTAATGTCATCCCTACAATTTTGATAGTTTATTGCTTTTATGAGTGAGGGCATGTGAGAACCATCTACCTCTTCCAAGAGTGAGTTTATAGAACATAGGACATTAATTTCTTGCAGAGGTTATAGGATTCATTAGTTTCTTTCCGCTTTCTTTATTTCAGTGTCTTTTCACGCCAATTCATTATCGATTTTTCTCTCTTGAATCAGGTAATATCTTCTTATTGATAATACATTCATACCTTTTTTTTTCGGTTGATAAATACTATCGTACTTTTCTTCTATGGAGCATATATTTTTCCAGTTACAAAATGTTTGACTAACGTTGGGTATGGGTTTTTTGAATGTTCTGTAGGAGCCAATGGGGGATATCCTGGTATTTCTAACAGGTCAAGATGATATTGATGCTGCAGTCCAGTTGCTTACAGAAGAAGCTCAAAATAGTGGAAAGCCCTCTGCAGGTGCGTCTGATGTAGTAATATCTGCTTTGTTAGCAGTATATTTTGGATGTTTGCTACTTTTAAAATCACACACTATAAGAGGATATTATTAGGTGACAGCTTCACAGGAGTGGAAGTTTCACTTTTAAATTCTTCTATTGGAGCTTATGGGAAGTGGAGAGATTGGTTTTTGTGAAAGAGCATTTGCTGTGTGGGGAGTCTTGAATAAGGTGGCACTTTCTTGGCTTGGGACAATATGTGGAGGAGGAGGAGGTTTGTGGTAAATTGATAATATAAGTGTAGAAAGGATCGAGAATCGGTCGATGATTTACTTTTGGATTGTAAATTTATCGGGGAGCTTTTGGGGAAGGTCTTCTTGCTCTTTGAGGTGCCATGGGTGATCTTGTGCTTGATGGTGAAGTTTTTGCAGATCTGGAAGGACTTTCAAATGCACAATAGGATTGGGCGAGGTAGGACTTGATACCCCATTGCCTTTGGTGGACTTTGTGGAAAGAGAGGAATAGATGCTACTTTGAAGATAAGAATGGATCACTTGCCATATATGTTTTTTTCCCTGCTGCTTGTTCTTTTAGGAAAATGTGGTCTGTCCATGTTCTATTATGTTCTTTGTTGATTTCTCTGGGGAGTTTAGTCTTGGGGCTTAGTGTGAATATTTATATGGCAGTCCAGGTTAATTTGTTTATGTTGATGTATAAAGGGAGTTAATTTTTTACTTGGTTCAGGTAGTGCTTCTTGGATCCTGCAGCATTTTTTGTATGCTTAACATGTACCGGGGTGGCTCCCCTTTTCTGTGATATATATTTTATATATATATATATATATATATATATATATATCGCGATATAAAAAATGGTTCTAGCTGCTAGATTGTTTTCAATATGACAAAGTAACATATTATCAGACATTTTATTTCATATGTTATGCCCTTTCATGTACCTATAAAAAGAGTATGTTACGCCCTTGCTTGACACTTTTCTGGCCAAATGTCACACTTGCAGGATTGACTATTTTGCCTTTGTATTCAGGACTTTCACGTGCAGACCAGGTAGTTGTATATATTTGGCTTTTAGGTAGTAAATATTTGGGATATTTGTTCGACTGAGATTTTGCTATTCTGATTCTCCGTGGGACCTTGTGTTTTCTCTCCACACCTAGAGGTAAAAGGAAGGTGGTGATATCAACAAATATTGCGGAGACATCATTGACTTTGGAGGTATTAGCTCTACATTCTGGAAGATAAATATTATATATAAATTCAGGAGCAGGGAATCAAACTTAACACCTTCTTCTCTAACTATCAAAAATTGATTTGCTCATGCAGGGTGTTGTCTATGTTGTTGATAGTGGGTTCTCAAAACAGCGGTTCTACAACCCGGTATCTTATTTTCAGTTGTCTTTGTTTATACGGTGTTGGTGTGTCATTGATTTCCATGTATTTCAGACACATTATGTGTTGTCACTGTGCTATACTTTTTCATTAATTAAACATTTAAACTTGAGCAATAATGGTTTTTTAATAGTTTCAGAAGTACCACTATCTTAACAACTTGGTTTGGAGTACTTGGGACTCCATGTGGATATAGATATCTGTCAGTAACAAACGTTTCTGAGAATTACAATTTTTTTAATTAATCTTTGTGACAACAGATGCTATGCTGGTTTTAGAAAACCAATTGGAAATCTTTTCTTTTTCTATTAGGTTTCTCTTGGTTACATATTTGCTTAAAGCTTGCTGTGGTTTCTGAATTTGGTGGTCAAAAGTATATTCAAATATACTTAGCATCACCGTCTGTCTTGGCATAATTAACTCAGCTTTTATTTTTTCCCTGCAGATTACAGATATTGAAAATTTGGTAATAGCACCAATATCCAAAGCATCTGCTAGACAAAGAGCTGGTAGGGCTGGAAGAGTACGACCAGGGAAGTGTTATAGGTGCTGATTCAAAAAATCACACAATTCAATTTATGACACTTTTTTCTTCTGTTGTTTAAAGTGATAATATGAGACAGCCTTTGAAATACTTCTTATTAATCTTTTTTCCTGCTGAATATCTGTCGCTCTTTTTACCATAATTGTCACGGTGCCAAGGCGGGACACGGTGTAGTTGACCATTGACATGTCTAGGCGATAAGGCGCCCGCCATGGTGTCCTTATGGTGACAATTGATTAACAATGTGCAATTTATACATTATTTATTTTATTTCAAAAGTATATTGCACAATAAAATTTTATATACACTAAAACCCAAAACATAATGACCAACACTATAACACTATGAAAAAGTCTCCACTCTCTACTCTGTTTCAAGTCATAGCTCAAGCAAAGTTATCAACTACGAACTCACTTCCGTCTCCCTCACAGTACTCATTCAAAAGAGTAGGGTCATGGGTTAGGTTAAAGTCATGGGTTGAGTTACTTGGGTAATTGTGAAAAAGTCCATGAGTTATGATGGGTTATGATAAAAAATGACTTAATCACTTAACTTGAGTCCACTATCAATGCGTGAGCCTCGGCGGCTCGGCGTCCAAGGCGTTGCCTAACCCTTCTCCAATGCCAGGACGCCTAGTCGTCGCCTACGCGACGCCATGACAACTATGCTTTTTACACACACACACACACACACACACACACACACACACACACATATATATATATATATATATATATATATATATATATATATTTGCAGAAGGACATTTCTGTGGGTTGACTGATTTCCAATTGTTTATATTTGTTTATGCCCTTAAATAGTTAATTCATATCTGAATATGCACTGTTTCCTTTCATATATACTTTTGTGGCAGTCTTCAATAACATGCTTAGACATCTTACATTTCTACAAAACAAATACTGTTTAGGCTGTGTGTCTTTCTGCAGCAATAACCTCCTTTTCCTTGGTATCTGATTTCAATTTTATGCTGCACAAATTCTTGTTGCCAGGATGTACAATTTATTGTTTCTAATTGCGTATAGTTAATGTATCTCCATTTATTTTTCTCACATACATACCTTGTCTCTTTGTCTAATAACTTTATGCTACTCTTACATCTTGTCTTTATTGGTTCCATTTTTAGGCTCTATACAGAAGAGTTTTATGTCAAAGAATTGTCCACTGAGGGGATTCCAGAGATGCAGAGATCAAATCTTGTTTCCTCTGTGATTCAGGTGTGTGATTTACTCAAATTTATTTTCAAGGTTATTAAGTTACAGGGGTCTCGATACTTAAAATTGTAAGTGCAAAGCATCTGTTTTAATTCGTTTTTATATTTGTCTTTAAATTTGGTCTGCGTCGTGCCTTTGCTTTCACTTATGTTATGACCCTCATCCCTTGTCATTTCTTATGCCTTGTCTTCTCTTATCAGCATAGATGGTAAAAAATATTATGGAATAACTTCTTTGTTTATTTATGTCTTTTCAATATGTAATAATATCCGATTATGTTGACGGCCACACTTCAAATTTATACAATAGTATTTTATTAGTTATATTTCTTGGAAAGATTAGAAGGGATTCTATAAGAATTTAGAAAATAGGAAAATGATAGTAATTGTATATTGCATTATTTGAACTTTATTTGATCAAGAATTTACTATTTGTTTTATATGTTATATTATACAGTTCAACACAGGAGCTAGGTTCATTGAATTTAGTTGCTTTATTTATTGTTGTTGTGTTCTCCATTCCATCGGTTTGTGTGTGTGTAAGTAAAGAAATGAAAAAAAAGTTCTTTAGCCAATAGGGAGATGTCTGGAAATTTCCATCTTATACCTGGAAGAACATTGTGAGTAATCCTTATTGCTTTATGTGTCTTGCATGAAAGAATCCTATAAATGCTCCTTTTAGTCCTTGGTACTAAATCTTGTGTACCAGTGTTCTTCCTTTTTTACATACATTTCTTTGTACGAAACCTTGTATGCCAAATATGATCTCATGTACTCAGTTTTCCACACACTATAAAGAAAAGTAGGTACTAGGCCTTTATTTTTGTTTCCTTTTTTCCTTTCTGAGATGTTTTACGTTCTTGTGTGCAATTGTGCTTTGATTTCAGTTAAAAGCTTTGGGCATTGATAACATCTTAGGCTTTGATTGGCCAGCATCTCCATCACCTGAAGCAATGATCAGAGCACTTGAAGTACTTTATTCTCTTGGAGTGATTGATGACGATGCCAAGCTTACTTCACCTACTGGATTTCAAATTGCCGAAATTCCATTAGTATGTTGCTTTATGCTTATTTTTTCCTCTCTTCTCTCTCTCTCTCTCTCTAGTACGTATTTCTGCACTATCAATCTTAATATTTATTGAAACAGAAAGAATACCGATTAATAATCAGAACTCCAATTTTATGTAGGATCCAATGATCTTAGCTTCAAATGAACTTGGATGTTCTGAAGAGATCTTAACAATTACTGCTATTCTTTCCATACAGGTGAATATTCTTCTGTATCATCATTTTCTTTTAATTCTTAAGATTGGATCAGGTTGTTGGAATAACTTTGAGATTAGTTCTTAAATGTATTTATGTAATAGTAATGTAGCTTTTCCAGAATTCTACAAGTATTTTGAGTTGTGCAAGAAAGTGCACATGTCAAGCTGACTAGAAGTTCACATTTACATTTCCTTTTTACTCTTTTGCAGTCTATCTGGGTATCTTCTAGGGGATCTCAGAAAGAGCTAGATGAAGCCAAGATGAGATTCGCTGCTGCTGAGGTTTATAATAGAATTCCTATTTGTTTGGCACATTCTTTCTTACAAATGATCCTGGTTTTTTGACTTTTATTTTGCATGCGTTAATTCCTCTTTTGTTTATGATTCATTTTGCATCCATTCGTACATGTGAAATATAATGTAGTTATCTGCCTCATCTTTAAGTCCTTTTGGCATTTGAAACATAAAGGATTCCTTGAATATGCTCATATGCATTTTTTGAATTCTAAGAGCAAATGTCATGTCTTGTATTGAATTCAATTGTTTCAGAGCAAATAAAGTTTTTATACATTATATTTTGCAATTGTTTGCAGGGTGATCATGTGACCTTCCTGAATGTCTACAAAGGATTCCTCCAGTGTAACAAATCTTCATCATGGTGTCATAAGAACTGTGTGAACTATCAATCCATGGTGGGTATCAGTTTTGAGCTGCATTAGATGTTTTTAGAAATGGTTAGGTTTTACTCTGAATGATATTAGTGCTGCGAGCAAAGAATATGTTATCTACTTATCTAGAGATTTACTTCATTCTAGATAAGCTTATAAAAAGTATCTTGACTTGCTTAAATATCTGAAGCCATTCGTTCAAATATAAAAAATAAAAAGAATCTTGAGATTTATTTTTTATATCCGATTATGCTAAAAAAATTCTTAGTAAAACATTGCATGAAAATAACTTAACCTTGATATTTGCTATTCGAATTGTTTTATTTTTTATGCAGAAAAAAGTTATGGAAATTAGAGAACAACTCAGAAGAACTGCACAGCGAATTGGCATAGTCTTGAAATCTTGTGATACTGATATGCAGGTAACTTTGTTTACACATCTATCTAACTGTGAAGGTGAAAATGATCTTTGCCAGCCCCTAGTTTAAGTGTTTAACTGAATATGCTAATTCTATTCTTTTCATTTATGATTAACTGATCTTCAGTTGCGCAGATTGGAAAATTAAGTCCTATACGTTACTTTTTGACTACAAACAGATCATTTACTGTCCTCAAAGCTGATAAAATTGTCGTCTTTGATTTTTCATGGCCATCGTGCTATCTTATCTACTTCAGTAATGAGGATTATTATAATAACTATCATGAGAAAGTATGTAGAAAACGATATGCATAAATAAAAGAAAGAAAATAAAAGTAAAAGTTGAACTTCAACTTTAGCAGAGCTAGCAGGGACTAATTTCATTGACTTTCCTCTGGATGAATGATTAGTGAAACATGGTTTCATTGATCTATGTCATGCATCCTGTTAAATCTCTTCTTCTGACTATCTACAGAGGTTGTTTCATTTGTTGTTCTAGCTGAGGGTAGTATCTCTACCCATTTTTAGTATTATTCACAGTTGAACCATACTTGCCTTGAGCAAACATACTTTCATACAAATGTGTAAAGTAAAATTGATTTTTATTGACATTAGTTTGGATGATATCTCAAACTTTGGCTTTTTTTTTTTCTTGTAAATATTGAAAAGTGATGTGGAAAATATGGATCTTAGTTGGTTTTTAATGATATGTTTGAATATTTTGAAAATGTGTATGTCCTCTTGCAGGTAGTAAGAAAGGCAGTTACTGCTGGATATTTTGCTAACGCTTGTCATTTCGAAGTGAGTTTGAACTTTTTTGTACGAAGAATCATTTCATTCCATCCCGTTTATGCATTTGAACATTTTTCAGTAGGTTAAACAGATGTTTATCATTAATTGGTCTATATGAAATCAATTAACGTTTCTTGTTCTTCTCTATAGGCACACAGTCACGCTGGGATGTACAAGACACTTAGAAGTTCTCAAGAAGTTTATATTCATCCATCATCTGTGTTATTAAGGTTAGCACGAGCATCTAATTTCCTAATAATTTTTCCCCTAGTACCAGAATTTTGAGGTTTACTAGAGCGATTTCATCATATGATAAATTATGCAACTTAATTTATGTACATAAACCGGACCATTTTCATATACTTTGGAACCTTAGATTCCCGTTTGTGTATAAAACGAATCTGCTAACTATGGTATTTTGATTTTGTTGAACTTTGTCCTGCAGGGTTAATCCTAAATGGGTTATATTTCACTCGCTCGTTTCAACTGATCGGCAATACATGCGCAATGTCATTACCATCGATCCTTCTTGGCTCATAGAGGCTGCTCCACATTTTTACCGGCACCGGCAGCCCAACTCCATTCCTCACTGAAAGATCCTAGTTACAAAATGACGACTTTTCCCAGAATTTACCTGGCAAGAATCCATATTATTGCCTGATTTCTTGGCAACCTGTTGCTATTTTGAAATTGAGGAAGTTAATCTGTATCATGCGGATCACCAGAACCCTAACAAATTTAATACATGTACCAGTGAACTTTTGAACTGATCATTTACATGGGAGCACCAGCAGCATATTGAGCTAACATTCAACCAAATCTCTTGTTGCTCGTGGCTTCTCTTTAATGTTGGTTGCAAACTGGTCTTGGCCTGGTTGGAATTAACATTTTTTTTTTTTGTGTGTGGGTGTGGGGGGGGGTGGGTTTGCATATTTTGCCGTATATTATACCAATTTAGACACGGGTCATTTACCATGTCAATTGACTTGAAAATTTAGCATTTTTCTGACGGAAACTAGTTAGCAAATTCTTCGACTGGTGCATGATAATATCAAGAAAACTGATAGATTCATAACCGAAAATAATATTTATACAAAAAAATCTTCGCTATAGATCTTATAGCGACGGTTTTCACCGTTGCTAAATATTTATGACGATATTTTTATTGTGAAAATATCAAAATTGAAATATCAATTGTTCCTCGTCTCTTATTATGATTGCGTGCGGATTATATAAACTGTATAAACCACGTAACAGTCTTCATATTTCCCTCTCAAATAAGTATAAAAACTCCGAATTGGAAAGTCATAATTCTGAAAAATCAACAGTCATAATTCTCAAAAACTAAAACTTGTCGTGCTATAATTGATGCTAACAAGTTTCTGTATAAACGTGCTATAAATATAATATTATATTGTTTTTAGGACATGCTACAATTTACAATCAAGGAATGCCTTGATCTTTAGTCTTGTTAAGCAACCTATTATTTGAGTGTGACAGGTCAAATAAACTACCAACTTATCCAAAAACTGATTTTCCATACAAAAAGAAAGGTAAGCCATGGCTAAAGTCCTGCGGTTGCATTCCCTTAAAGTGGGACAATAACATACTTTTTTAATCAACCACCATTTCTGTTCCAAGAAAGGTTCTTGAAAAAAATGATAAAGGTAGGATTTGCATTTTTCCTTCTGCTCCTAATGAGCGATTCGGGTAGCAGCCGTTCGATTAGAGAAAATGTGGTGATGATATCGGATGGTATATACTCTGCAGGCCAAAAACTTACAGCATCAACAGTGACCTGCGAGCCGGCTTATGGGTTCTTGCCATGCACAACAGAGTTGTGGGGGCTGCTATTTCTTATAGTGGTTTATCAGTACTTGTTATCCCTTGGGCAGAAGTATGTATCCGCTGGTTCTGATTTGTTCTTCAAGGCCTTTGGACCTGGTATTTTTGGAGCTAGTTTGTTCCATTTTCTTGGCATAATCCCTCAAGTAACTTTGATTCTTGGTATGTTTTAGCTTTTTCTAATCATTTTATTTCAAGAATACCAATTGAGATCCCTTATAAAGGGTTTACAATATTACTATATTGATTTTGACATAGATTTATATACTGATATACATAATAGCTAGCTATGCATATAATTAAGAACACAAACTGTTATTTCATGTTTCGGAATAGAGATGCCGGCAATGAGGTGTTAAAATAGGCCTGGTGATGGTATTGTGCATGCTGGCATCAACTAGTTGCTAAATTTTTTGAAACCCTCAAGTTTTGATCCAAAAGTTTGAAACTTTTAAAACAGATCTTGTTCGGTCACTTCCCTAACCACTCCATTTTCTTCTCTTGGTTCATGAATCCATTTTATTTTGGTTGTTGGAAATTGGAATATTAGGACTTTAAACAAGAATCCTAAGCGAGATAGAATGAGGAATTTCATTCACTTTAATCTCTCTAGATGAGTTGGAACTTGGAAGCTTGAATGTAATTATGAGCATCACCAAATTTAGATGGCTTGGGACTCTAAATTTTTGACTATTATACAGTTAAACATTTTCTATTGAAATACAGAAACATCCTTCCATTGGTATACAACATATGGCTAGTTCCAGTTAAAATTCAAATGGATTTTCGTCAAATTTCAAGAAATTAATATACTTCATGATTCAGTGCATGTTTTTAAGTTTTCTTGTTAGAGATTTCAAGTTTATTTTCTTTACCAAAGCTTAGAAATATAGCTAATCTTGATTTGGAGTAATACCTAACCTTTGACTTATCTGTTTACTACATTAATAGGTATGAAGAATTACTAAGCATGTACTGCTCAAAAGAAGAACAAATAACATATATATATAGCTTATCAAGCATATACCAAGTTTTCTATCAATATAATGTTGAATGTGAAAACAAATGCTTCCTTAATTGTGTGAATAGTAACTTGTCAACATGTTTTTCTACTTTTTAAACCTCAATCTTCAGCTTAAGACGAAAAATGTAAAGTTTTGCTTCCATTACATGATCAAATTGTTTCTTTTTTCGATCCTTTAATCATGACAATTAATGTAATGTAAAGTGTCCAGACTTTCGGGAGATTCTTCAAATGCTCAAGCACAGGCAGCAATAGGGATGAGCTTACTTGCAGGATCAGCGGCCTTGAATCTAACACTCATATGGGGAACTGCTGTTGCTTTAGGCAGCCATGACCTTTCAGAAGAACCAATTTCATGTCAAGTGGAACATAAGAAAACTGGTGTTACTACTGATGTTGATACTAGCTACACATCAAGAATCATGATTATCTCTATTGTCCCACTTTTAATCCTTCAACTAACAAAAATTGTTGGTTCATCTTCGGGGTCACGATTCATTGTCCTGATTTCTCTCATCGTTACCCTGGTGTTACTCTTTTCTTATGCTTTATATCAGGTAATACTTAATGCAAGGCCATAATTCTGCTTATATCATACACTTTTATCTGTTTTAATATATCGAATATCGAATTTACGTTACCTGATGGTTGCTTTTTGAATTAGCTAAATTTATTTCCGAAACTAAACATGGTTTACTACAGCAGAATTTGCTTTAGCAAGAGGCTTTTATGTACTATTTTTGTTTTCAAATCCATAAAAAATAAAGGCTTTGAATAATATTTTGATTACTGGTGCAGATTTTCCAACCATGGATTCAGAACAGGAGATTTGAGTATTTGACCCTAAAATTTGTGAAGGACAAGCTGCTTCGACTCCTTTCAGTCAAGGGCAAGCCTAATGTACCACTCATTAGAGAGTTAGTCTTATTCTTTATTTCTGTTCTTTTTTTTTTTTTAAACCTTTTTCTGCAAGAAAACTATTTAGATAGCAACTGGGGAAATTATATCACAATCATTTATTTGTATTTAATTTTGAAATTAACAGGATCTTTCATGAAATTGACAAGAACAACGATACATACATTTCAACAGCTGAGCTTAGACTTCTGATCTTAGGAATACAACTAGAAGACGACGGTTTCTTAAGGGGTGATTACGCTGAAAAGGTCAGGGAAATGTTTGATATTTCCGGTGATGATCATATTGATGAGGAGGAGTTTGTTAAAGGAATTTCAAAATGGCTTTTAGAGGCTCAGAAATTTGTCAATCATCAAGATCATAAAATTCCCAACAATGTGAGCCTCAACCTCTTAATTTCTTTATTTATTCATAGGTGATTACTGTTATTATTCCAAGTTTATCTAAGCCAGGACAAATGAGACTCTTATTCTTATGAAATTCTGTGTATATATATATATATATATATATATATATGCATGCAGAATACTGAAGAAGGGCATAGTCTTTTGGTGCAGAGGAAAAAAAGCCCGAGTACTGACCATACATGGCGAATTTACGTTAAGGCTTCATATTTTTTGCTTATAGGAACTGCTATTTCAGTCCTACTTGCACTTCCCCTCATACAATCTGTAGTCGGATTTGCTACTGTTACAAATATCCCTCCATTCTTCATCCCTTATGTTGTGATACCCTTGACTTTGAGCCTTAGAACGGCGAAGCAAACGATCACTTCAGCTAGAAAAAAGACATCAAATTCCATTTCCTTAACATTGTCGCAGGTTTGTTTCTTAAAAATCTCGTTGAATCTCACAAAAACAGTCCTATCTGCAAAGTAAATTTTGATTTTCTTGATTTGTTTTTGTGTTTATATACAGATATATGGATCAGTGTTCATGAGCAACATGATTGGTTTAATTACATTCTTAATTGTTGTTTATATACGCGATTTATCGGTGGATGCCTCTGCTGAGTTTCTGGTGGTTCTAGTTATCATCACAGTGATGGGTGCCTATACTAGTTTCAGAACTGAATTCCCACGCTGGACAAGTTACTTGGCAATCCTTCTGTATCCAATATCTCTGCTTGTGCTATATTTTCTCACTAGTGTTTTGGGATGGTCTTAGAAATATCTTCTCACTAGTGTTTTGTGCTATATAGTACTCCATTTGTGATTAATTATAGTTTGAAATCAAATTAATTATAAGCTTTATTTGTTATATGTAACGATTTAAATGTGTATTAGAATATTTAAATTTTATTGATTAATAATAACTATACCATGCGACATTTATTGAATTAAGTTTATTTCAATGGGCTTGAAATACATATAGGGCAAAGGTGCAAAAAAACCCCTGATGTTTACATGGATGTCCCACTTCCATCCTAAACTAATTTTTTTTCCAAAAGTACTCTTAACGTTACATTTTTGGGTCGCTTGTGCCCCTGCCGTTAACAGAATACAAACGGAGTTAAAATCTGATGATGTGGCAGGCTTAATTATAAAATATATTTTAAATAAAACAATATATATCATTTAATCAAAACAAAAATGCTAAAATTCAAAAAAAAAAAAACATAACATATTTACATCATTTTAAAAAAAATGTTTTTTTTAAAAGCGCTTTTAAAAAGTTCCGTTTTTTTTAAAAATTTGTTTTAAAAAATTCTATTTTTTAAAAAAAAATCTGCTAGTTTTTCTAAAAAAAGTTGTTTTTAAAAAAATTCTATTTTTTAAAATTCTGTTTTTTAAAGAAAAAAACTATTTTTTCAAAAAAAGCGCTTTTAAAAAGTTCCGTTTTTTTAAAAGTTTGTTTTAAGCAAATTCTATTTTTTAAAAAAATCTGCTTTTCGTTTTTTAAAAAGTTTGTTTTAAAAAATTCTATTTTTTAAAATTCTGTTTTTTTTAAACAAATCTGTTTTTTAAAAATTATGTTTTTTAAAAAGCATTTTTAAAAAATTCTATTTTTTAAAAAACTGCTTTTAAAAAGTTCCGCTTTTTTTAAAAGTTTGTTTTAAAAAATTCTTTTTTTAAAAATGCTTTTCGTTTTTCTAAAAAGGTTATTTTAAAAAATTCTATTTTTTTAAAAAGCTATTTTAAAAAAATCTATTTTTTTAAAAAACTGCTTTTAAAAAGTTCCTTTTTTTAAAAAAAGTTTGTTTTTAAGCAAATTCTATTTTTTTAAAAAAATCTGCTTTCGTTTTTTAAAAAGTTTGTTTTAAACAAAATCTATTTTTTAAAATTCTGTTTTTTTAAACAAATCTGTTTTTAAAAATTCTATTTTTTTTAAAAGCTGCTTTTTAAAAAAACTGCTTTTAAAAAGTTCGGTTTTTTAAAAAGTTTGTTTTTAAAAATTCTATTTTTAAAAAATCTGTTTTAAAAAATCTATTTTTAAAAAAATCTGTTTTAAAAAATCTTTTTTTTAAAAAAGCTGTTTTTAAAAATTATATTTTTTTTAAAAAACTGCTTTTAATTAGTTGTTTTGATTAGTTAATAAAATAATTTGAATTTTATTATTTTGATAAAATGATGTAAATATGTTATGCTTTTTTTATTTTGAATTTTAGTATTTTTTGTTTTGATTAAATGATATATATTGTTTTATTTTAAATATATTTTATATTTAAGCCTGCCACGTCATCATATTTTAACCCCGTTTATATTCTGTTAACAGCAGGGGCACGGGTGACCCAAAAATGTAACGTTAAGGGTACTTTTGGAAAAAAAATTAGTTTGGGGTGGAAGTAGGACATCCGTATAAACATCAGGGTTTTTTTGCACCTTTGCCCAATACATATATATACATCAGTAAATATTGATTTTTCACAATGCATTCTAATTTATTGTTCATGTGAGAAAGAATTTGTCATTTTTACTTATGTAAATATTAATAATTCCCTTGAGAAATTACTTAATAAACAACTATTTGAAAAATGTTTCAACTATTACTCCCCCTATGTGCGGCTATATATTGCATTAAGAAATCATTATTATTGGAAAAAGTTCTCAAACATTATCCAGAAGAGCTTAGCCTCATGCCTAAATATCTCAACATGATGGTATTAATTATAGGATACAAACTAGATGAATAGGCCAATCGATCGTTAATTGTTTCTTGAAGTGTTATTTTCACACATAAAATTTATTATTTCCACAAATTGTATGTTTTTTCTTTTCACTTGAGCAGTTGAGTATGTGAGTAGAATTTGATGAGAATATCAAACTCTTATATATTCTCTTACAAGTATAGTTTTTCTCTCTTTTATTTTTCACCTGAACAATTTATAATTAGCTAATTGGGAAACTAGCTCAGAAAACAAGAAAAATAAATTGAGGGGAGATTTGGCCATAAGAAAGACAAATAAATACATAAAAATCCAATTCATTAATGCATTTAAGCCCAATTCATTTCTTTACTTGACTCATCCTTTGAAGAAAAAAGAGAGAATATTAGAAAATAAAAAAAAGTCCCAACAAGAATATATAGTACTCTCATTTTTCTTAGGAGAGTATAGAATAACTTTAATTGGAGAGAGTATAGAATAAAAAATTTGGGAATATATAATTAAGTGCATGCTTTTACATGCAATGAGTGAACGCTAGCCCATAGCTTTTGTTTAAATATTCTCTTCTTTATTTAGAATTTGAGACAATGGGGTTCCAAATATTTAAGTATATATACTCCATTATCCATGCCAACTGGTTTTGATAATTCTAGACAAAAACATATTCCTTCAAGAGGATTCCCGAGCAGCCTTTTTTCCCTTTCTTCTTCTTCTCCTCCTTGATAGGTAAGTAGATAATAAAACTTGTATTTGAAGATAGTTCCACTAGTGAAGATAGCCGCATTGTATTTCACGATAGTGTGATGTAATTCTTCATACGTGAAGGAATCCAATTAGTGCATGTTGTCTGCTCCATATATAATTTATAGTGACACAAGTAGTTGAAGTAACTTTATGATATATGAGCATAGCAATGACTCCATCTGATAAAATTTTCCCACTCTTTTTTATCTCCATTCATTTTATTTTCCTTTACTTAATAATATCTATTTAATTATTTTCTTATTTCTATTTTTTTAAAAAAAAAAATTTTTCTTGCTTTTCTAGTTTTACTTTTACCTATGAAATTCACTTTTCTATATATATACCTAACTATTTTGAGATAAAACACTATATATATATAGTTGAGTATATGGCAATTGGACATAAAGAAATTAAAAGAAAAAGATAATGATAGTTAAAAAGGACATTGACTTGATACTTATTTAGTTATTTTGGTATATAATTAAAAAGTATAAATGAGTGTCAATTCCAATTTCCATCAATAGATTTTAAGATCATCAATGGCTGCACAAGCACCATACTTGGTTTTCCTCATCTTTATACTTGGCAAAGTGCAAGGCCGGCTTTTAGTTTCAGATGGAGTTGATCATATTCATACTCAATCATCAACTCCATTTCTTGCTCTAAATGATTTGTCATCTTCATCAGAAATCTTCGTGCACAAGTATGGATTCTATCCATGTGCAGACAACATAGGGGGCTACATTTTCCAAATAGTGGTCTATCAGTACTTGTTAACCATTGGCGAAAAGTTTCTAACCATGGGAAGCAAGAAGCTCTTCAACATTTTTCGTGTCCTTATGGTCTTTCCTGGACTTATTATGTTCATCGGTAAGCTTCATCATTTTAAGTATTAATCTATTGTTTTTTTCACCAACAAATTAGAATTACTAGAGAACTCGAAAATAAATGGAGTTTAATAGTACTAATAATCTAACTTGAGAACCAATTGCCTTAGGAAGACTAAAGCTCAAGTTTACTATAATCTTAATATTATTAAATTTTAAAAATTTAAACTATACTCGATTTCTGATATCATGTTAAGTTCTTATTAACGATGTTTATTATGTTTTTTTAAAATAAAACTCCCCCAAGTTCATACAATCAAAACAGCATAAAGAACAAAGAAATGAACTTGGAGTGTTCTCGATCAATATATTACTCGATCTTTATCTGTGCGTTCTTTGCAGTATCCGGGCATTCCACCACCGCAGAGATTGCTCAGCAACAGGTCGCGCTTGGAGTTACAGTTTATACTGGATCATCCGTGTTGTATCTTACCTTGTTATGGGGAATGTGTGTAATATTAGGCAGACCTGAATTGCATCAAAACAATTTTACCTCTGAAATCACAGAAGCATCGAATTCAAAATCTTTACTATTAAAAGGAAAACTACTATCACTTTTGAAAGGTCAATTTGGATCTTTCATTCTTTCATTCTTACAATTGACAAGAAGACTAAATATACAGCTGGAATTATGCTTTTGTCGTTGGTACCATATATTATAGTGCAGTTAGCCAATGTTTTCAGCACATTATTTGGGAGTCGCATAGTAATTTTGATCGCGCTCGTTGTATCGGCCTTGTCACTTCTCTCGTACTTCATTTACCAGGTAAGTTAAATGACGTACATGTATAGAGCCCACTTTTTAAAGTAAAGTTTTTCAACTTTTTTTATTTTTTGAGCTCAAGTACCTTTACATGTTTACACCATGTTTACCTTACAAATAGTTAATGCACTAGAGTTTAATAATTAAGCAAATCAAGGAAAATTAATATATACTAATGAAAGCTGTAACGACCCCAAAATCGGGACTATTTCCCTTCCCAATCTTGTGCGTTAATACTATCTTGTTATAGCTTTAAAACATTATTAAATGTTAAAATAGCTAAAATCTGAGAATAAATTTTAATTTTCTTCTTTATTTTCATTCATCCATTCCCTGAATCGCAACCTTTACAATTCTTCATTACACTAGAATTATATTTATTCTCATTTCAGAATAAACATTCTTTATCTATTCAACATTTATAACTATACATAACTGCCCATTTACATTTTAGCAACTATCAATCATGACTTTATACCATTTCTAATTCAAAGAAATGTATTCATTTAAATCCATCATTCATCTTTCATCATCCGCAAAACAAATAATATTGCATAACGTCATTAACCTGCAAAAAGTTTGTGTTTGCAAGATTGAGCTCGACAGCCCAGCAAATTTAACAGTCTATCATGTTTCACATAGCACACAATTCCATATGCACTACATTTCCTTTAATATGCATATCCGCATGCAACATATATTCATTACTATGCATATCCTACATGCATCAATAATTCCTTACAAAGCATACATTCATGCATTATACATTTCTAATTTATCGAGTTACATCATACAACATGTGTTTTCACAAATCACATATAAATTGAGTTCCATAACCCAATTAACTTAGTCATATTTTGACTTTAACAATTCATAGAGCATGATATGTAATTTAGCACATAACCACATTCCATCCACAAACATAACAGAACTGAAAAACTTGCCTTAATTGAGGATTACCGCTATAGTTTACTTTAACTTCTTCTCACGAATCCTACATAATCGTGTTCACATACACGCATATTAGATAACCAATTATGTCACATGACCTGCACATATTAAATAATCATATAAGTCATGATCATTAGTTACCATAAACTTAAATCTTTTATTCTTGTCTTTATAACTATTCTCGGTTTCTTTAGAAACTTTATTTGTTTAAACCTTTTTATACATAATAAGGTTCTCACATGACTTTAGTGTATAAATACTTTACATCCTGAAACATAAACCACTTATATTCTATTTTAAGAATATTCCTCTCTTTTATAGTAAATTCGGAACCATATGGTTTATGAATAGTTTTCTTGCACAAACATGGCTTACTACATCATTTCTTTAATTTGGTAATTTTCATACCTTTTCGATAGTTCATGTGTTAAATCACGTTATCGCCACATACGCTTGAATCTTTGACTTTATATGTAGCTTAGCCGCATTATTCCATGAATAACTTACATTTTCGCTTCGCTTGTACTTTAAATTCATACATATAACATTATGTAATTTTGTGTTCAAAATCTCCGTTTGAACTTGAGACACTTTCGTTTTAACATTTTTATGTCCAATATAATTTTAAAGCGGGTTCGTGCATTTCATTTAGCTTTATACCGATTTTGCATATTATTTTCTAAACTTACGTTTGCGTAAACATGTAAACTTATGTTTACATTACAAGTTTATTGTTTTCCTTGCGCTCAAGATGAGTTTTCATGGCATAAAGTTGTTATATTACATTTTACTTCCATTTGATTGTCTTCTACATACCAAATCATTAAAGCCAACCAAGAATCGTATCGCAGAATCAATCGCCAACAAATTTCAATGTCTTTGCTAGCAATTTTGGGCTCTCATGATGGTTCAAGTGGGTTTAGCCAGCTTTCGGCGTTGCTGGCGATTCCCTTGCTTTGACACTCATTTCGTGATGCTATATCTTTTAAACCACTCCTTCATATGCTTTGAATTTTGGATATGTTAGGTAGTATATCCATCTAATTATAAACATTATAATCCAAGCATTACAAGAAAACCAAATTGCCAAAACCACAAGCCAAAACCAGCTGGGTGAATTGTATAGCTTAGCCGGACGGCGTCTTGTATGTGTGACTTAGTAAGTAAGATGCCCAAATTGAAATTTCTTGCCCAATAACGAAATGCCTAGTTTGTGCATTTTAACTTTTCATTTCGTAGTTGAATTGCAACCACTTTTTATATATTGAAAACACCCTAGTAGACTATTTTTTAAAAATATAAGCCACCCATTTTGAAACTTTAAAGCAGTCAAACAAAGCTCCAAAAATGCTCATCATAACAGTTTTTAATTGTTTTCCAGCTTGACCCACATTGCGCTAAAAAACAGTCATAACTTCTTCGTTTCAAAACATTTTTGAGCGATTCTTGAGCCCACACGAAGCTAACTTCCAGGACTACAACTTTTATTCTTTGACCATTTTAAATTCTAAACACAGAATTCCAAAAAATTCGTGTAAGAAGGCTCTTCAAATCTGTTTTCCGAATTTTGGCGATTCGATAGCGACTACTTTGAACTGTCATAACTCCTTGCTTCAAGTCGGAATCATTCCGTTCGAAATCTATAGAAATCTTATTCAGATTGTACTACACATCCCCAAAAGCCCAGAATTTTTCGGAAAGTCTAGGTAGTCCCGAATTTTTTCAAGGTCGTGACCAAATTAGTTTTCGGTTTCTAATATATTTTACTAAACCACTAACTATAAAATTCGTTTTAACTTCTTCTTGGTTCATACCAATTAACACGAAACGTGTTCCTACCTCTAGAATTTATTACAAGGTAAAAATTACATTAGAGTTTCATTCTTACCAACATCTTTACGGTATAAAACAGATGGGTACTCAAACATCACAGATTTTGGTTTCACCAAATTTAATAGAAAATATATAAAACTCATTTTAAACTTGATTTAATACACTTAAACAACTTTAGTTATCTTATAACTCATGTAAATATACTATCTTGGCCCGAACATTAGCCAATTCTCATGATTTAGCATAATAGTCTCTTTGAACCATTTTATCGAACATGTAATATGCATAGCATGTAAAGTCAGATTTTTCATGGATTTTAAACATGTAATCATGCCATCTCCTTTCAAAATTCTTCTTATATCCTCTGACTCCATTTGATTCCACCATCCAAATAACATCCCACAACCAAACATGGCAATAATAAGAAACAATTACTAAATTTCCATGAATTTACTAAGGAAGCTTACATACCTTTTCAATAAAATTTAACAAACACTATTTCTAACTTGGCGATGAACAAGTGTAATCCTTCCTGCAACAATTGCTTTCTACTTCCCACCGATTTATTTGTTAGTTCCCATCTCTTCTTGCATGCTTGGTGATTTCAATAGAAATTGAAGAAGTTGGGAATTAGGTTTTTTTTTTCGCGAATAGAAGGGATCAGGGGATGGAGAAGGAACAGAGGAGTAATAGTAACTTTCCTCTTTGATCATACAAGAGTTTTCTGACTCATGCTTTGTTTGTTGCTTAGTGTTCCGTTTCTTCGCTTCACAAATAAACACCTCATCTTTGAGCTTAGTGTTATTATTTCTAATATATTGACAACTCAAATTTTAACCCAAAATAACTTGACTCCTAATCTCAACTTCACACACATTATATATTTAACTTATATATACATATATATTCCCGTATATAGGTAATACATATCTAATATTATATTACAATAAGTTCAAAGATACCCATATACATTTATTTATATTTCCTTGAGACATATCACATTCCAAATTATGTATATTAAATATGCACAATATTCTTCAAATATTCCATAAAATATCCATAAATTCTTTTCATAAAAATGGAAACTATTTATTAAATAAAAATAATTTATTTAATAAATAAACTGTTATAATTTATTTCCATAAATTATTTTAATTCACCAAAATTTATATCCTTCCTCTTAGAAATTACTTTAACAATTTAATAACATGTGGTAAATATATTTAAATATATACACCACAACACATACATACCCACATATTACACCGCATATAATTAATAAGTGCAGTATAATATAACACGTAATAAAATAAGAAATTTATTTTATTAAATTCTTATTTTATTTATCTAAAAATTTTGGGTCGCTACATTCTTCCCCTCTTATAAGGATTCCGTCCTCGGAATCACAATACTGAATAGTCCTTAATCTGTTTAAATCTTATTTTGTCTTATAACCTTACCGTTGAATCATGTCAACGTATTCCTTAGGTTTTATATCACATATCTTCTTCCCTTCCTTAATCAATTCTTATAGATTCCAATTCGTGATTGCTGTTTAAACTCGATTATGCTTCGAGTATTATTTATTTCTCATTGTCGTTTTTTTTAAGGATATTTCTGAACCACCACATCCTTTATATTCTTCTAGAAGTCCTATAATTCTTGGACTTACTTTTTCATTCTTTCACGTGACTAATCCTCACGTGACTATTCCTTATTTATTGCATTATCCAAAAATCATTATTCTTCATACCTCAACCTTTTTCCTTCTTCAAGGATTTATGTACCATTGTCGTATTCTACAACGTACTTCCTCTTAAGGAAGTTCATTCTTTCTACACCCAATCTTCAGAATAGAAATTCCCCACAATTGATTAATAATTGTGAAGCAATATGAATAATTCAAGAATTCAAAAGATTTGCTTAGAAAGAGATTTCTGTACCATGACAAAAAATCATAAAGTTCATAAACATTGTTTCTGAAAAGGTTTCAACAGAAGTTCATCTGTAAACCGACATATCTTACGGACATATAGGTGATCAGCCTGTTTATGCCCTGTGTTGATCAATAAAATCGTCATCGTCCTCAGGACGCAATATAAATTTGAACGACATTTACGTTCATCATCTGTCTTTAGCACATAGAACATCTTGTCCCAATTTAGGGATGTTCTGTATTGATCAACACTATCTTGACGGAACAATTTCTTTCAGTTCCTCTTTGCCGTCCCCAGGACGCAATATAAAATAATCCCATTATAGAAAATTTTTTTTTTACTCAATCTAAAGTCCTTACCAAATCAATTTAGTTGGACAGTTCAAAAGATTAATATAATCAATATCTGAATCTGCGTCTAGCCGATGCAAATAGCTTTTGACACTTCTTTATTTATTTAAAATACTGAAAAATTATTTTATGACTTTGTCATACTACATCATACCATAGTGGGTTGACGATCCTTAGATCACCTCCAACACTTGGTTAAGCTGCATTGATGACTCCATCATTTGTCATATCTACATCATATTAATGATGGATTGATGACTATATAAAATACATTTTGATATTTTTCAACTTTGCCTAGCCAAAACAATTAGCATAGACATAAGAATCAACCGAACTTTTTTAAAACTTATTGGTTCAAAAACTTGACCCAATATATTTTTCAAAACACAATAATGTGATTGTCAGCCCGATTCCAATAAATTTCAAAATCTAGCATAGCTAGATGATTTGGGAATATCCATTTCTTCTTCACCCACTTTAACTATTTTCAAAACTTCACCACACAATTCTGTTCATCTCTAACACCATTAACTTCCACTATATTAAAAACAATCAGTTCTAAACACATACCCTGGAACAGTTCATCAAACTTGCCACACATTATGTGTTTAGGAACTTGCCATAAAAATATGAGTTTAGGAACTTGTCCTAGCAATACGTAGTCCAAGAACTAATCAGGGACTGTCCATACACTTGGGGGCTCAAAAACATACCATATGATTATGAGTCACAAACTTATCATAAGCATGAGTTTTAAGAACTCGCACCTACTCTTAACATTCTCTAACTATCAAATATGAATATGAGAAAAGAATCACATTCTCACCATATGTATATCGATAGCGCGACACCAACATTTCAACGATTATTAGTATGATAACTAAGTGGTCGTTAAACCAAGCACAAAACTCCCCCCATACAAAAGTTTGTACAACTCAGCTACCACATGAGTCCTCAATTGAAATCCCACTTAATCCCAACAAATCTTATCTTGTTCCTTTCTCAATACAAATTTTATTTAATTTTTATTTCATCATTCATAACTCTTTCTGAATTTTCTTTGTACTATCACATAGTACCATTTCCATATAGCCATTCTGGTATAAATATTCAATCATTCGATTGAATATCTGTTCTTCTTTGACTTGATCAGATCATGTCGTGATCTTATCTTACAATCGTGTCATATGACAATTCTTTTTCATTCGATGATCGTTTCATTTTTATGATCTTTTATATCTTCTTCCCAATCAAAGTGGTTTATATGATTATTAGAATCAAGTGTCCCCTAATCCTTTACTTCTTGCCTTCTAAGATTCTTCTTTGATCCTTCGTGTATTATCTTAACGCATTCTTTATGAATACTCTAAATTTATGTCAAGATCATTTAAACCTCATTTGAGTTTTAACATCTTCTTTCTTTTCATCTACCTTGCTTACGGTTATAATCTAGGGTACACTTACCTAAGATTTATAACCCTTAGCTTTGATACCAACTGTAACGACCCCAAAATCGGGACTATTTCCCTTCCCAATCTTGTGCGTTTAATACTATCTTGTTATAGATTTAAAACATTATTAAATGTTAAAATAGCTAAAATACAGAATAAATTTTAATTTTCTTCTTTATTTTCATTCATTCATTCCCTGAATCGCAACCTTTACAATTCTTCATTACACTAGAATTATATTTATTCTCATTTCAGAATAAACATTCTTTATCTATTCAACATTTATAACTATACATAACCGCCCATTTACATTTAGCAACTATCAATCACGACTTTATACCATTTCTAATTCAAAGAAATGTATTCATTTAATCCATCATTCATCTTTCATCATCATAAAACAAATAATATTGCATAACGTCATTAACTTGCAAAAAAGTTTGTGTTTGCAAGATTGAGCTCGATTGACCAAAAATTTTAATCTATCATGTTTCACATAGCACACAATTCCATATGCACTACATTTCCTTTAATATGCATATCCGCATGCAATATATATTCATTACTACGCATATCCTACATGCATCAATAATTCCTTACAAAGCATACATTCATGCATTATACATTTCTAATTTATCGAGTTACATCATACAACATGTGTTTTCACAAATCATATATAAATTGAGTTCTATAACCTAATTAACTTAGTCATATTTTGACTTTAACAATTCATAGAGCATGATATGTAATTTAGCACATAACCACATTCCATCCACAAACATAATGAGCTGAAAAACTTGGCTTTTAATTGAGGATTACCGCTATAGTTTACTTTAACTTCTTCTCACGAATCCTACATAATCGTGTTCACATACACGCATATTAGATAACCAATTATGTCACATGACCTGCACATATTAAATAATCATATAAGTCATGATCATTAGTTACCATAACCTATAATCTTTTATTCTTGTCTTATAACTATTCTCGGTTTCTTTAGAAACTTTATTTGTTTAAACCTTTTTATACATAATAAGGTTCTCACATGACTTTAGTGTATAAATACTTTACATCCCTAAAACATAAACCACTTATATTCTATTTTAAGAATATTCCTCTCTTTTATAGTAAATTGGAACCATATGGTTTATGAATAGTTTTACTTGCCTAAACATGGCTTACTACATCATTTCTTTAATTTCGATAATTTTCATACCTTTTCGATAGTTCATGTGTTAAATCACGTTATCGCCCACATCTGTGAATCTTTGACTTTATATGTTGCTTAGCTTCGCATTATTCCATGAATAACTTACATTTTCGCTTCATTGCTTTGTACTTTAAATTCATACATATAACATTATGTAATTTTGTGTTCAAAATCTCTATTTGAACTTTAGACACTTTTCGTTTTAACACTTTTATGTCCAATATAATTTTAAAGCAGGTTCGTGCATTTCATTTAGCTTTATACCGGTTTTGCATATTATTTCTAAACTTACGTTTGCGTAAACATGTAAACTTATGTTTACATTACAAGTTTATTGTTTTCCTTGCGCTTAAGATGAGTTTTCATGGCATAAATGTGACGCCCCAAAATAAGTATACATCACCCATTTCGAAAGTTATTAATACGTGATACGAATGTAAACAACTACAACTTTATTATTACAACAAGAAAGCTGTGAGTTTGAATACAAATATTATCTTCTAGACAATATCTATACTCAAATAAATCCTCATCACATTTATTGATACATTATTTTACAAAATGGTGAGGACTACTAAACAACTCTCTCTAGAACCTTCATTCCATACCCCGACTTCATGCTTCGCATTTATATTCTCGCCTCCCGAGAAGAAAAATGGAACAAAAGGAAAAGGGTGAAATTCAACTAGCCCAAGAGAAAGAATATTATGACTAAGATAATATACAACAAATTATCATTAGTCTTCAACAGGGAAAATCTAATAGAATACAATAGACAACAAGTTTTTAAATCAATATTCGAATGAAATAATAATTCATTAGAAGAGTTAAGTAGAGAATGCAAACTACTATCTTCTATGTATGAATTTAAAAGTTCATCGTCTATCTTTTATCCCTCGTAACATCAATCAATATATATATCTCGAATCAAATATTCATCTTTGCACTACTGAGCCAAAGATATTCATCATTAATTAGTGTTCATCTAAACACATTCATCTTTGCACTATGGGCCAAAGATATTCTTGAAATCATTCATCTGCTGCACTACTGCCAAAGATATTCCATAATATCATCATTTAAGACCGAGGATGATGAAAAATATTTTTAAAAAGCGAATCCGGTGAAACAAAATGACAAGGATTAAGGATTAAGGATTCAGACTTTGTTTTATCCACGTCCAAAAAAAATACCTCAAAAATAATCATTGGTGTAAAATTCAAGAATGATCAAAACATGGATACAATTAAAGCTAGTATCCGAATAGATATTTTAGACGAAAAGAAAATTTTTCATTTTTCGATGAATAATGGCCAGATTCGTGAATAGTGTCAGATATCGTGAATAGTCCAGATATCGTGAATAGTAACTCTCACACCAAAAGTTCCAAATTTGATAAAAACTTCAGATCAATATTTCAACATAATGATATTGAAGAAATAATATCATTCTGAAAAAAAATAATATATTTACCTCGAAAGATTAGTACTTTATCCGGAATAAGGGATATAGTCTTTGAAGGAAACTTCAGACCGTCTAACAATACTCAAAGTATACTCAAAATACTCACAAGAATAATACTCGATATATATAGAGAGAAAACTTGGTTTACGGTGTGATTTTCAATTCTAACCCAAGACCCTATTTATAGGAAAATGCTTAGAACACAAAGCAGAAAATTTAATAAAATATTAATATATATTATAAATTTCCTTAGCCCATCTTTGAAGATCTGATTTCAGCAATTAATATCACATGTTAGCCCACTTAAATGCAAAAAAAGTTTTTCTTTAAAATAATAATTCAAACTTCCAAAAATCAATTATTTTGGAGCTTCGAAACTTCAATAATTCACAATAAATAGCCCTTTTATCAGAAAATTTGAATCTCGCGACTTTTTATAGGAAATTCAATTCTCTACAACTTTGCAGAAGAATATTTTTCCAAATTCCAAACAGAAATTGACCGAAATCCACAAGCGGGCAATTTTGAAATTTATAATCAAATTTCATCTAATAAATGGGGTCCACCGACATGTTTAACATGTTTTAAACATTTATTGCAACAAAAATACTCTTCCTCCTCGTATACTCATATATCCCACATTTGTTGTAAAAATATCACCATTATTATATATTTAAAATATAATAATACATTTAAATGAATTATCTTATCGAAAAAAGATAAAATTTCAATTTTCAACAATTGTCACATTAAATTTTTCTCCATCTATATCCACATAAAATCAATATTTTCCTCATCATATGAATCAATAATTAATTATTCATAAATAATATTACTGAATCATGATATTGACAACTGTGAGGCCTTCCAGGAAAGAGGGGCTTTTCAATAAGAATTTCTCTTTCTTTGGCATGCAATTAGGTGACCAAACCTCCCTTGTAGCGTAACTTTCTAGACATTGCCAATAATGTTATCTAATAATATTATTAGGATAATATGAATTATTAGCTTCGATAATGAAAAATCTTGTGTAATGACAATTATTGAAACAACAATGAATATAAAATATCAATCGCAACAATTATTAAATCAATAAAAATCTTGAAGCAATTAATTACTATAACCATTATTAAGTAGTGCGCCTTCTTACGTAAGAATCAATAATTGGTGCAATCTGGTGTCTTCTTGTGTTTGGCAGAGTATTTTAACGATAGATAATTCATAACAACTCTAACATTATTTTTTAAACAACTTATATTTGTGCGTTTTCTTCATCCAATCGCTTTCAAGTTATGGGGCCCACACACATGGGCTGCTCGTCGCATACGAATATTCCCCGACAGAGCATTGAATATTCCACAACCAAACGAATATTCTAAAACAACAATGAATATTTTATAACCACTTGCTTATTTTGAAATATTGGCGTATTTTACCCCTAACTATCCACATTAATCAAATCAACCCTTACTATTTCAAAATAATAAATAGAGAAAATTAAATTTCATTAATAATAAGTTGGGGTCTTACAATAAAGTTGTTATATTACATTTTTACTTCCATTTCGGTGTCTTGCTACATACCAAATCATTAAAGCCAACCATGAATCGTATCGTGGAATCAACTGGCCAAACAGTAGAATCATTGCTAGTAATTTGGGCCTCGCGTGGCCTCAAGGTGGCTTAAGCCTGGCTCGGCGTTACTGGCGATTCCCTTGCTTTGACACTCATTTCGTGATGCTATATCTTTTAAACCACTCATTCATATGCTTTGAATTTTGGATATGTTAGGTAGTATATCCATCTAATTATAAACATTATAATCCAAGCATTACAAGAAAACCAAATTGCCAAAACCATAAGCCAAAACCAATTTGGGTGAATTGCATATAGCAAGTACACGGACGCAAGATCTTGTGTATTGTGGTAAAAGTAAGATGCCCATTTGGTATTGGACCAATAACGAAATGCCTAGTTTGCGCATTTTTAACTTTTCGCTCGTAGTTCGAATTGCAACCACTTTTTTATATATTGAAAACACCCTAGTAGACTATTTTTTAAAAAATATAAGCCACCCATTTCAGAAACTTTAATGCAGTCAAACAAAGCTCAAAAATGCTCTGTCATAACAGTTTTTAATTGTTTTCCAGCTTGACCCTGTTGCGCTAAAACAGTCATAACTTCTTCGTTTCAAAACATTTTTGAGCGATTCTTGAGCCCACACGAAGCTAACTTCCAGGACTACAACTTTTATTCTTTGACCATTTTTAAATTCTAAACACAGAATTCCAGAAAATTCGTGTAAGGGCTGCTTCAAATCTGTTTTCCAGAATTTTGGCAGATTCGACGCGACTACTTTGAACTGTCATAACTCCTTGCTCCGAAGTCGGAATCATTCCGTTCCGAAATCTATAGAAATCTTATTCAGTGTACTACACATCCCCAAAAGCCCAGAATTTTCTGGAAAGTCTAGGTAGTCCCGAATTTTTTTCAAGGTCAGCAGCCAAATTAGTTTTCGGTTTCTAATATATTTTACTAAACCACTAACTATAAAATTCATTTTAACTTCTTCTTGGTTCATACCAATTAACACGAAACGTGTTCCTACCTCTAGAATTTATTACAAGGTAAAAATTACATTTGAGTTTCATTCTTACCAACATCTTTACGGTATAAAACAGATGGGTACTCAAACATCAAAGATTTTGGTTTCACCCAATTTGATAGAAAATCTATAAAACTCATTTTAAACTTGATTTAATACACTTAAACAACTTTAGTTATCTTATAACTCATGTAAATATACTATCTTGGCTCGAACATTAGCCAATTCTCATGATTTAGCATAATAGTCTCTTTGAACCATTTTATCGAACATGTAATATGCATAGCATGTAAAGTCAGATTTTTCATGGATTTTAAACATGTAATCATGCCATCTCCTTTCAAAATTCTTCTTATATCCTCTGACTCCATTTGATTCCACCATCCAAATAACATCCCACAACCAAACATGGAAATAACAGTAAACAATTACTAAATTTTCATGAATTTACTAAGGAAGCTTACATACCTTTTCAATAAAATTTAACAAACACTATTTCTAACTTGGTGATGAACAAGTGTAATCCTTCCTGCAACAATTGCTTTCTACTTCCCACCGATTTATTTGTTAGTTCCCATCTCTTCTTGCATGCTTGGTGATTTCAATAGAAATTGAAGAAGTTGGGAATTAGGTTTTTTTTTTCGCGAATAGAAGGGATCAGGGAATGGAGAAGGAACAGAGGAGTAATAGTAACTTTCCTCTTTAATCATACAAGAGTTTTACAGCTCATGCTTTGTTTGTTGCTTAGTGTTCCGTTTTACTACTTCACAAATAAACACCTCATGCTGAGCTTACTGTTATTATTTCTAAAATATTAATGACTCAGACAACCCAAAATAACTCAAACTCCTAATCTCAACTTCACACACATTATATATTTAACTTATATATACATATATATTCCCGTATATAGGTAATACATATCTAATATTAAATTACAATAAGTTCAGCATACCCATATACATTTATTTATATTTCCTTCCGTACATATCGCATTCCAAATTATGTATATTAAATATACACAATATTCTTCAAATATTCCATAAAATATCCATAAATTCTTTTCATAAAAATGGAAACTATTTATTAAATAAAAATAATTTATTTAATAAATAAACTCATTATAATTTATTTCCATAAATTATTTTAATTCACCAAAATTTATATCCTTCCCTTAGAAATTACTTTAATAATTTAATAACATGTGGTAAATATATTTAAATATATACACCACAACACATACATATACCACATATTACAACGCATATAATTAATAAATGCAAAAGATAATATAACACGTAATAAAATAAGAAATTTATTTTATTAAATTCTTATTTTATTTATCTAAAAATTTTGGGTCGCTACATTCTTCCCCTCTTATAAGGATTCCGTCCTCGGAATCACAATATTGAATAGTCCTTAATCGGTTTAAATCTTATTCTGTCTCATAACCTTACCGTTGAATCATGTCAACGTATTCCTTAGGTTTTATATCACCTATCTTCTTGCCTTCCTTAATCAATTCTTATAGATTCCAATTCGTGATTGCTGTTTAAACTCGATTATGCTTCGAGTATTATTTATTTCTCATTGTCCTTTTTTTTAAGGATAATCCTGAACCACCTCATCCTTCATATTCTTCTAGAAGTCCTATAATTCTTGGACTTACTTTTTCATTCTTTCACGTGACTAATCTTCACGTGACTATTCCTTATCAATTGCATTATCCAAAAATCATTATTCTTCATACCTCAACCTTTTTCCTTCTTCAAGGATTTATGTACCATTGTCGTATTCTACAACGTACTTCCTCTTAAGGAAGTTCATTGATTAATAATTGTGAAGCAATATGAATAATTCAAGAATTCAAAAGATTCGCTTAGAAAGAGATTTCTGTACCATGACAAAAAATCATAAAGTTCATAAACATTGTTTCTGAAAAGGTTTCAACAGAAGTTCATCTGTAAACCAACATATCTTACGGACATATAGGTGATCAGCCTGTTTATGCCCTGTGTTGATCAATAAAATCGTCATCGTCCTCAGGACGCAATATAAATGTGAACGACATTTACGTTCATTATCTGTCTTTAGCACATAGAACATCTTGTCCCAATTTAGGGATGTTCTGTATTGATCAACACTATCTTGACGGAACAATTTCTTTCAGTTCCTCTTTGCCGTCCCCAGGACGCAATATAAAATAATCCCATTATAGGAAAAAAAAATTTTACTCAATCTAAAGTCCTTACCAAATCAATTTAGTTAGACAGTTCAAAAGATTAATATAAGCAATATCTGAATCTGCGTCTAGCCGATGCAAATAGTTTTTGACACTTCTTTATTTATGTAAAATACTGAAAATCATTTTATGACTTTGTCATACTACATCATACCATAGTGGGTTGACGATCCTTAGATCACCTCCAACACTTGGTTAAGCTGCATTGATGACTCCATCATTTGTCATATCTACATCATATTAATGATGGATTGATGACTATATAAAATACATTTTGATATTTTTCAACTTTGCCTAGCCAAAACAATTAGCATAGACATAAGAATCAACCGAACTTTTTTAAAACTTATTGGTTCAAAAACTTGACCCAATATATTTTTCAAAACACAATAATGTGATTGTCAGCCCGATTCCAATAAATTTCAAAATCTAGCATAACTAGATGATTTGGGAATATCCATTTCTTCTTCACCCACTTTAACTATTTTCAAAACTTCACCACACAATTCTGTTCATCTCTAACACCATTAACTTCCACTATATTAAAAACAATCAGTTCTAAACACATACCCTGGAACAGTTCATCAAACTTGCCACATATTATGTGTTTAGGAACTTGCCATAAAAATATGAGTTTAGGAACTTGTCCTAGCAAAATACGTAGTCCAAGAACTAATCAAGGACTGTCCATACACTTGGGGGCTCAAAAACATACCATATGATTATGAGTCACAAACTTATCATAAGTATGAGTTTTAAGAACTCGCACCTACTCTTATCATTCTCTAACTATCAAATATGAATATGATAAAAGAATCACATTCTCGCCATATGTATATCGATAGCGCGACACCAACATTTCAACGATTATTAGTATGATAACTAAGTGGTCGTTAAACCAAGCACAAAACTCCCGCCCATACAAAAGTTTGTACAACTCAGCTACCACATGAGTCCTCAATTGAAATCCCACTTAATCCCAACAAATCTTATCTTGTTCCTTTCTCAATACAAATTTATTTAATTTGTATTTCATCATTCATAACTCTTTCCATATAGCCATTCTGCTATAAATATTCAATCATTCGATTGAATATCTGTTCTTCTTTAACTTGATCAGATCATGTCGTGATCTTATCTTACAATCGTGTCATATGACGATTCTTTTTCATTCGATGATCGTTTCATTTTTATGATCTTTTATATCTTCTTCCCAATCATAGTGGTTTATATGATTATTAGAATCAAGTGTCCCCTAATCCTTTACTTCTTGCCTTCTAAGATTCTTCTTTGATCCTTTGTGTATTATCTTAACGCATTCTTTATGAATACTCTAAATTTATGTCAAGATCATTTAAACCTCATTTGAGTTTTAACATCTTCTTTCTTTTCATCTACCTTGCTTACGGTTATAATCTAGGGTACACTTACCTAAGATTTATAATCCTTAGCTTTGATACCAATTGTAACGACCCCAAAATCGGGACTATTTCCCTTCCCAATCTTGTGCGTTAATACTATCTTGTTATAGCTTTAAAACATTATTAAATGTTAAAATAGCTAAAATACAGAATAAATTTTAATTTTCTTCTTTATTTTCATTCATTCATTCCCTGAATCGCAACCTTTACAATTCTTCATTACACTAGAATTATATTTATTCTCATTTCAGAATAAACATTCTTTATCTATTCAACATTTATAACTATACATAACTGCCCATTTACATTTAGCAACTATCAATCACAGCTTTATACCATTTCTAATTCAAAGAAATGTATTCATTTCGTCCATCATTCATCTTTCATCATCCGCAAAACAAATAATATTGCATAACGTCATTAACCTGTAAAAAGTTTGTGTTTGCAAGATTGAGCTCGACAGCCCAACAAATTTAACACTCTATCATGTTTCACATAGCACACAATTCCATATGCACTACATTTCCTTTAATATGCATATCCGCATGCAACATATATTCATTACTATGCATATCCTACATTCATCAATAATTCCTTACAAAGCATACATTCATGCATTATACATTTCTAAATTATCGAGTTACATCATACAACATGTGTTTCCACAAATCACATATAAATTGAGTTCCATAACCCAATTAACTTAGTCATATTTTGACTTTAACAATTCATAGAGCATGATATGTAATTTAGCACATAACAACATTCCATCCACAAACATAACAGAACTGAAAAACTTGCCTTAATTGAGGATTACCGCTATAGTTTACTTTAACTTCTTCTCACGAATCCTACACAATCGTGTTCACATACACGCATATTAGATAACCAATTATGTCACATGACCTGCACATATTAAATAATCATATAAGTCATGATCATTAGTTACCATAACCTATAATCTTTTATTCTTGTCTTATAACTATTCTCGGTTTCTTTAGAAACTTTATTTATTTAAACCTTTTATACATAATAAGGTTCTCACATGACTTTAGTGTATAAATACTTTACATCCCTAAACATAAACCACTTATATTCTATTTTAAGAATATTCCTCTCTTTTATAGTAAATTCGGAACCATATGGTTTATGAATAGTTTTCTTGCACAAACATGGCTTACTACATCATTTCTTTAATTTTCGTAATTTTCATACCTTTTCGATAGTTCATGTGTTAAATCACGTTATCGCCACATACGCTTGAATCTTTGCGACTTTATATGTAGCTTAGCCGCATTATTCATGAATAACTTACATTTTCGCTTCGCTTGTACTTTAAATTCATACATATAACATTATGTAATTTTGTGTTCAAAATCTCCGTTTCGAACTTCAGACACTTTCGTTTTAACACTTTTATGTCCAATATAATTTTAAACGGGTTCGTGCATTTCATTTAGCTTTATACCCGTTTTGCATATTATTTCTCGGCTTACGTTTGCGTAAACATGTAAACTTATGTTTACATTACAAGTTTATTGTTTTCCTTGCGCTCAAGATGAGTTTTCATGGCATAAAGTTGTTATATTACATTTTTACTTCCATTTCGGTGTCTTGCTACATACCAAATCATTAAAGCCAACCAAGAATCGTATCGCGGAATCAACTGGCCAACAAAATTTAATGTCGCTTAGCAATGGGCCTCATGGGTTCTCAAGGTGGCTTAAGCCATGGGCTCGGCGTTACTCAAGGCGATTCCTTGTTTTGACACTCATTTCGTGATGCTATATCTTTTAAACCACTCCTTCATATGCTTTGAATTTTGGATATGTTAGGTAGTATATCCATCTAATTATAAACATTATAATCCAAGCATTACAAGAAAACCAAATTGCCAAAACCACAAGCCAAAACCAGCTGGGTGAATTGCATAGCATAATTTGGGACGTCTTCTTGGCGTCATTTGGTCAGGTAACAGATGCCCAGTGGTCAAATTTCTTGGCCCAATAACGAAATGCCTAGTTTGTGCATTTTTAACTTTTCGCTCGTAGTTCGAATTGCAACCACTTTTTTATATATTGAAAACACCTAGTAGACTATTTTTTAAAAATATAAGCCACCCATTTTGAAACTTTAAGCAGATTCAAACAAAGCTCCAAAAATGCTCATCATAACAGTTTTTAATTGTTTTCGGCTTTGACCTCATTATGCTTAAAACAGTCATAACTTCTTCGTTTCAAAACATTTTGAGCGATTCTTGAGCCCACGAAGCTAACTTCAGGACTACAACTTTTATTCTTTGACCATTTTAAATTCTAAACACGTAATTCCGGAAAATTCGTGTAAGGGTTGCTTCAAATCATTTTCGAATTTTGGCAGATTCGACGCGACTACTTTGAACTCATCATAACTCCTTGCTCAAGTGGAATCATTCCGTTCGAAATCTATAGAAATCTTATTAGATTGTACTACACATCCCCAAAAGCCGTAATTTTTACGGAAAGTCTAGTAGTCCCGAATTTTTTTCAAGGTCAGTGACCAAATTAGTTTTCGGTTTCTAATATATTTTACTAAACCACTAACTATAAAATTCATTTTAACTTCTTCTTGGTTCATACCAATTAACACTAAACGTGTTCCTACCTCTAGAATTTATTACAAGGTAAAATTACATTAGAGTTTCATTCTTACCAACATCTTTACGGTATAAAAGCGGATGGGTACTCAAACATCATGATTTTGGTTTCACCCAATTTGATAGAAAATCTATAAAACTCATTTTAAACTTGATTTAATACACTTAAACAACTTTAGTTATCTTATAACTCATGTAAATATACTATCTTGGCTCGAACATTAGCCAATTCTCATGATTTAGCATAATAGTCTCTTTGAACCATTTTATCGAACATGTAATATGCATAGCATGTAAAGTCGATTTTTCATGGATTTTAAACATGTAATCATGCCATCTCCTTTCAAAATTCTTCTTATATCCTCGACTCCATTTGATTCCACCATCCAAATAACATCCCACAACCAAACATGGAAATAATAAAATAAACAATTACTAAATTTTCATGAATTTACTAAGGAAGCTTACATACCTTTTCAATAAAATTTAACAAACACTATTTCTAACTTGGTGATGAACAAGTGTAATCCTTCCCGCAACAATTGCTTTCTACTTCCCACCGATTTATTTGTTAGTTCCCATCTCTTTGTATGCTTGGTGATTTCAATAGAAATTGAAGAAGTTGGGAATTAGGGTTTTTTTCATGAATAGAAGGGATCGGGGATGGAGAAGAACAGAGGAGTAATAGTAACTTTCCTCTTTGATCATACAAGAGTTTTCTGACTCATGCTTTGTTTGTTGCTTAGTGTTCCGTTTTATTGCTTCACAAATAAACACCTCATGCTGAGCTTAGTGTTATTATTTCTAATATATTGATGACTCAAATTTTAACCCAAAATAACTCAGCTCCTAATCTCAACTTCACACACATTATATATTTAACTTATATATACATATATATTCCCGTATATAGGTAATACATATCTAATATTATATTACAATAAGTTCAAAGATACCCATATACATTTATTTATATTTCCTTCCGTACATATCGCATTCCAAATTATGTATATTAAATATGCACAATATTCTTCAAATATTCCATAAAATATCCATAAATTCTTTTCATAAAATGGAAACTATTTATTAAATAAAAATAATTTATTTAATAAATAAACTGTTATAATTTATTTCCATAAATTATTTTAATTCACCAAAATTTATATCCTTCCCCTTAGAAATTACTTTAACAATTTAATAACATGTGGTAAATATATTTAAATATATACACCACAACACATACATACCCACATATTACACCGCATATAATTAATAAGTGCAGTATAATATAACACGTAATAAAATAAGAAATTTATTTTATTAAATTCTTATTTTATTTATCTAAAAATTTTGGGTCGCTACAAAAGCAAACTAGTTTTAGCATACAACTTACAAAATATATATGCATTCCATTCTTTAATTAGCATGCAAACTTAACGGCCGGGTGCTGGAAATTATACCTCAATCTACGTAATGCCTTGTATTCTATGCCGAGATGTTTTTGCAGGTTTTGCATCCATGGATACAGGAAAGAAGTTTAGAATACTCCAAGTACGAAAATCTTAGAGCAGGTTTTTTGCATCATGTGCAGCGATATGCCGATGGAAAGCTCATCAATGACAAAGGAGAACCAAACATTTCAATCATAAAAAGGTGTTTTAATTTCTCCTCTCTAAATTTTAGTTGATCGAAACCTTATACAATCATCTAATTGTTATATTTCAAAATCTCAATATTCGCATGCAGCTTATTTGCTGAAAGTGATTTAGACAAAAGCCAAACCATAACGGTTGAGGAATTGGAAGCTCTGATACAACGTATGGAGTCTAGTATTAATCAAGGGGTAGACAAAGAATATGCAATTGGAGTAATATCGGAGGACTTCGACCAGAACAAAGATGGCAAAATTAACGAGGCTGAATTTATTCAGGGATGCAAGAAGTGGATAAATGAAGCAAATAATGACAATTCTAAGGGGAGAAAACCTTTCCGCAAGGCAAGCCAATTCTTCATGCATGCACAATGACGTACAGTACTCTCACCATGAATTTATTAAAACTCTACAATTGAGAACTTATAGAGGACTATCAAAATGTAACCTATATATATATATATATATATATATATATATATATATATATATATATATATGGGTTCTTCCATAACAAATTTAGGTTCTTATGAAAGTCTTGTCAACACACCCTTTTGATAGTTGATAAATTGAATTGATGGTGCGATTAACTTTTCTATTTGATAAGTTTAAGACGAGTTGTTGTTGTGCCTAATTATTTACCCGCACTCTATTTCATATTTTAATAAGTGAGGCCCACGTAAAATTATATTGTCAGTATAGTTATAAAAAGTGAATATTTATTATTAAAATAATCCGGCCGGAAGAGCTTCTACCGGCTTACACATTTTTTTTAATTTTTTTTATTTCTCCGTACTTAGATAAAAGTGATACTGGTGACATTAAAATAATAAAATAATTCTAGTAGGAAGAGCTTCTACTGGCTACACATTTTTTTTTTAATTTTTTTTTTTTCTCTACGTAGATGCAGTGATACTACCGGCATTAAAATAATAAAAAAATTCGGTACCGATATCAAAATGACATTTACCGTTATTAAAAATTGAAAAAATAAATGAGCCAAAGACTGAAATTTTGTCACGGTGACAATAAAAATTGAAAAAATAATTTTATTCAAGCAATTCGTTGCTAAAAAGATTCGAACTCGCAACCTCAAACTCCATACACTCGTCATATGACCACCCAAGCACCACAGGCCTAGCTGTTAATTTCAACCAAGGATATATCTTTATATTAAAACTTCACCATCCCCCAAAATCTATATTCTTGCATTATTATTATATTACGATTTATTATTATTAATAAGTCTATATAATACATATGGGGGTTTTCTATTTAGAAATAAGTTAATATCTATATTTATTAAGCAATGATTATTAGTAATGATTTTATATATTAAGCAATGATTTTATTATTAAGAAATGATTTTATTATTAATAAAACTAGTGAAGTATAATAATAATGTGATTATCGAATTTATAAAAGTAGTGAAGTATTATTATTATAATAATAATAATAATAATAATAATGTGATTATCAATATTAGAAATACAGATTATACCAATACTAGTACTGCATAACATTAAGAGGAATAGTACATATTACATGTTCATTTTCATAAAATAAAAAAAATATAGAATGATTAATACAACCGACGCCTATTTTTTTGGCTCAGGAATCCCTAGTACTCGATAGTGATTTCGCTTATCGTGGTCAGTTTCAAAGCCACAAATTGCACATTTTCGATGAGTCTTAGAAGGAATGATTTTCTCGAGTGCACTCTTGAATCTAGATTGTTTTTTTACTACCTTTGTTTGAGAAATATTAGGCGGCAAAAACTCTTCTTCTTCTTCCACCTCTGCATCTTCATCGTCATTATCGTATCCCATATCATGATTTGGATCTCCAAATTGCAATCAATGTCGTAAATCGCCGCGATTCATTAATATTCTCATCCGGATCATACTGGTCAACCAACTCTTTTCCTCGTGCATTCAGTTTAAGAACAGTTTTGTAACCTCGGACTGAGCAAGCCACTTTGCTCGCTAACTCCTGGTAATCACCCATCAAATGATTATAGCGCATTGCTTGATTTTGTTCGAAGTCAGCAGATGTGGAGTTAAAGAGTAAGTCTTCACCATTGCTTTTGTTCATGTCTCTTGTCCACCGATGAAGGATCATGTCGGTCGGTATTTGTGAAATACTATTTGCTATGAAATATCTCAAGATGTGCCTGCATAATTCACGAGAGTGAGAAAATATTTGGCAGTTACATGTTACCGATCCCAGTTGTCGATTGTTGACAACTTCTTTATATCTTCCACCACTTTCACTTGCATCGCATATACACACTGCATAAACCTTAGTATCAGTGACACACAACTCACTAAGTTTATGAACATTGTATTTCATGGAATCGATTTAATTGACGTTGGAAACGTCTAAACATCTCTTTATGTACACTTGTGTAGCATGAACTTCTAAAGATGAACCGAAAGTACCATAATCCTTTTACGATATTTTGTTATGTAGTCGGCCTTTCCTCTCCTTGATAAAGCTGTCTTTCTCTGACCTTTTGACTCAAGTAATACAAAACATAGCATACTGTTGATGCATTAACATACTCATCAAAAAAGGCATTCATGCTCTCGCTTCTTCCGGTGGTAGTCATTCCGCATGACAAAATATCTCTTTGTATATGCTGGAATCCATTTCTGTCGTACATCATACAAACTTCCAAGCCATTCATTAGTATACAATTCATAGGAACTTATCAGAATATGCCAACGCTCTTTAAATTCCTCGATGGATATATTATGGTCTGCAAGGAAAATGATGAATAGGTTGTTATTTTAAATTTGTTGTATTTATTATCAGTATTTTACTAGGATAAGGACAGGCAAAAGAGAAAAGGAAGAAGGAAATATCAGAATGCTTAAAATATATTATGGTCTGGTTGATTTGGGAATGCTTATTTTTATGTTTAGTTACTTAAAAAGGGAAAGGAATGAGGATTCTAATGAAATGCCTAGTCATATATATCAGCAAACTTAAAATAAACATCTATTGATCAAACTTGTATAACTTCTTGTTTTGACCAAACAAATGAATAAGAATGTCAATTCCAATCCATTCTCGTTCTCGTTCTCGTTCTCGTTCTAATGTTATAACCAAACATAAACTAATAAACTAATAGAATTTTGATATCCAAATTAAGAATAACACAATTTTGATGTCTCGGTCCCGTAGCTCATTTGGTTAGAGGCGTTGGCCTAAATTACAACACAATAACTAATTAAATTATCCTTTTATTTTTAACAACGCAATTTCCTTTCCTTATTTTTCTAACTAATTTTAAATCTTTTCTTTAACAAATTCTTAATTCTTTTATACCACTACTAATTCTTGAGTCAAACACAATTATTTTTAATTCCTTGCTAATATGTACGTTTTCTTACTAATTCAATTCTCAATTCTTTTCCCTTTATGGCTCAACTCAACGTTCAGCTAACTTGAGAGTAGGTCCAGGACCAGGTCCAACCTTACGTCTATACCAAACACAATTACTCCAAGTATAAATAACTTATAATTATATCAAACTAATATTCTCTCATATCTTTTTCTTTATGCATAGTGGATCACACGTCACAAATTTCGAATTTAAAATTTAAATATAATGTTAAATTAGATAATTTTATTAAATTATAATAATTTAATTATCATGTTATCAATATAAAATTATGCTCAACTATATATTTCAAGTCAAAATACATAAAGTTTTGAAAAAAAAAATTTGGACGAGAGGAGTATTATTATAATAATTTTAAAACTAAGGTGGATAGCTGATAATGTCATAATAATTTTATTTATGAGAATAAATATTTATTTATTTAATTATATTTTTATATATTCTATAATTATATTTTAAATTTTTAACAATATTTATTGTTCTAGTAGCATAATTATTAGTATCATTCGTCCAAATTAAAGTGGGGGCCATGAAAGGCATGACAATCAGATAAAAGATATTGTCAAAGTTTGTTCTTCTGTCGCTGTAATCTGACCTCTCATTTGTCGAATAGTAAAAAACAAGTCTTGATTATTGGTTGGGTTAGGTGGTAGATTCAGGCCTATGATTAAGGAAATGAAATCAGAATTGGAGAGAGAAAGTGTTTTTTTGTTTGTATTGCTTAATCTTTGTAAAAAAAGAATGTTTATTTCGAGGGAAAAACATATCCAACTTTTGTTCTTTCTCACCTTCTTCAAGTATTTCTTCAATTTCACTCCTATTTCCCACAACCCACCACCATCCTTCTCTTTTTTTTCTCTTTCCTCTTTCTGCTGCTGCTTCTTCTTCAAAATTTGGATTTACCCATTTGCTCTCAAGGTTAATTTATTCTCTGGTATGTTACAATTGCTTAACCAAATCTTTGATTTCCTTGTTTGTGTTTGTTTTGATAGTTATTATGTTATTTGTGCAGTCCACTCACATTTGCAGAGTGGGAGTAAATTGGATAGTAAGCTGATTAGTTCAACTACTATTTGTTTCTAGGATTCCTTCGTTTTCTTTCTGGAACCAATTTATATGTTCGAGAATCTACCGGAAAATTCATTGATCGATTAAACTCATCTTTTCTGTTGCTATTAGTTTGAAAACTTCAATGTTGAGCTATATCTTGTTTTTATGTCTCTCAGTTTATTCAAATTTATATTTTTTTTTTGGATTTCTATGAGCTTTTTCTGATTTCAAGTTTCTGGTCACATTAAATGGAAATCGTTTGTTTCTCGCGTATTTAATGGAAGCAAGTCCATTTTGAGTTTTCCTTGTTTGTGTTCGTTTTGCTGGTTATGTTGTTATTGTTGAGTATTGTGCAATCTATTCATATTTGCTGATTGGGACTTGGGGGGAGGGGAATCTTGATACTGAGACAATCAAACATCGGATTAGCTGATTAGTTTAGATATGGTTTTGTTCTGTGATGATATGATGGTTACTCTATTGTAACTTTTGTTTTTTTAAGCTCACTCAGTTTGGGGAATTGTTCTGTTGTACTGTTGCACTTACCTACGTTTATATCATTTTCTTTATCGAGCCAATTTATATGGTCATGAATCTTTTGGAAAATTCATTGATTCATTAAAATTATGTTTTCTACTACAATTAGTGTGTACCCCCTTGAAACTGAAAAGTGTAATTTTGAACTATATAAAAGTTATTTTTTTTTTCTCAATTTCTATGAGTTTATTTTCTGATTTCAAGAAGTTTCTGATTGCATTGAAAGGAATTCATTTGTTTTTCTATGTATTCTTGAAAGCTAGTGTCCTTACCATTTACCAGGGATGTTCAAATGTAGGCTTAATATAGCTTCTCATTGCTGTCATTGCTTAAAGTTTACTGCAGATCAGGATCATTACTCTGGAATAGATATTTTACACGTTTACATATGAAAAACTGACCCTTCAATTTCTTCAATAGAAATGTCAATAAGCCTCATTTAGACAGAAGTTAACAAGCCCTTGTTTGTTGAACTGAGTGAGTGACTTGCTTAAGAAACTTGGAATATGCAGGAATGGTAGGGCACATAGGCATTATCAGTTTTCAGTTAGTTTTGGTACTTTAGGGGAATGATGAAGCTCATTTTACATTGACTGGGTACTTTTACTGCCCTCCTCAATCTTCACTCATCAAGGTTGTCAATTGACAATTCTATTTGTTTGTTACTACTATCCTTATGTCTACCTACTACTCAAACTATAAACCCCTGCCATTGGCCAACTAGTCAATAAACAATCATACTTTTGTGCTACTGATGCCGTATGTGTGTACACGGATGATCAATGGTGCTTGGTACTTGTGAATATTGTTATGATTTGTTAAATGAAAAGCAGGCATACCACTAATTTTATTTAGGAGATAATTGCTGAACTCTTTCTTTCACATTTTTCGATTGGATTGCAGTTTTATGGTTGGCAGATGTTTGTTTGCATCTTTTGTTATCATTTCTTTTATTGAGTTTCTTCATTCATGTGAAAATTGTTGAACTTCTACAGTGGTAGTAGCTTGATGTGTATTCCATTTACAATTTCTTTGAGTCTTCAACTTGCATTTATTTTCTGTTGCACAGATTAGAGAATGATTGACATGTCTACAAGTAGAACAAGTTTTATTTCTTGGTTGCTTCATAATGCTGATGCATTTTATATTCACCATATAAAATTTTGAGCAGGGCAACCTACTACAAAGAGTAAATATTGATAATGGGATCTGGAGATTGGCTCAAAAATATAATTGGCTTAAAGAAAGCAAAGAATGGCAAGCCAAAATCTCTAAAGGTATGCATCCTATGAATGGATTGATGTTGTGCAATTTGTTAAAATCAATCACACTATTTCTTTTTCTTATTATCTTTTTTCCTGCCAGGATTATTTTTTGGGGAAAAGGGGGGTATATATGTATGTATGCTTTTATATATGTGGGTGGAGTTTTATTTTTATCTTTTAGTCTACTATTAACTTATTTATTTATTTTCATGCATTTTTATTCCTTTATTTTATTTCTATTCCTTTCTTCATTTTCATTTGTTTTATACATTATTTCTCTTTGTCTTTCTACTATCACGAGTACTTGTAGATTCATGTTCAGCCTACCCGGACTTGTTTGGGATCAAAGGAGTTGAGTTGAGTAGAAGGGATTTTTTTTTGGAGGTTGTAGCTTCTCTACACACGATAGGACTGTCAGACTTTTTAAATTTTGTTTAAAATATTTATTTTGTTGAATATGTGCTTCTCTCTTTCTAATGGTTCTTTTATTTATCTGTATATCCACATTCATAAAACACCAAAAAGTAAAACTAGTACTTCCTCTGTCCCATTTTTTTTCTTTTCTACAACACAGGGATCTTCAGCACTTCAAAATTCAAATGGGTTAAAAAAGGACCCTCATTTTCAGAAAGAGTCCACTAATCCTGCTAATGGCACTTCTAATGGGAATCCTGGGGATCTTGGTATGCCAGTTGAGGATATAGCAGCAATTCGGATTCAAAGTGCATTTCGAGCTTACAAGGTAAAGTGGCAAACCTTGCTGCAAGTTATGCTCGCAACTGCTATTCTGTTAATCACAGCGCTTCTGAAGTTACTTAAGAAATCTCAAGATACTTGTATAATGGTAAACAAGATTATACATTAGACCTGCCACAATACTCAAATGAGTTATCTTTTGTAGAATCTAATGAAGTTATATGAGACTCAAGTTGTGTTACTCTCCTCCATACCCAGTATCATGTGTTTCTTTATGGGGATCATCTGGATTTTTAGAGTCATGATTGTAAGTTCCTGCATATAGCAAAGCCTTAGCTGAAAATGTGTCCGCCTCCCTCCCCTGGTCGTATGGCTTTTGCTTCAAAGCTATCTGCTATTGCTTACAAGATTTATTTGCTAACTGCAGAGCTCTTCGGTCGCAACTGTAAAATATGACTGGCAGATTGATCACTGTTGGCCCTTCATTCTTTATTTACATCATCTTTAAATGGATTCAATGTTTTTGAACCTTGAAGTAGCTTCTTAACTATGCTGCGTGGTAGTAATAAGTAACTGTAAAGAAAAAAGACCAGCTTTCATGTTTATCCCTTAAGCATCTTTAACACTTGTAGGGAATAAGTACATTACTTTAAAAGGTTTTGAATGTGCCAATGCATGACCATGTATGATTTCTTGAAAACCTTTATACAAATACTGAATATAACTCGGTGAAAAAATTATCCAACAAGAAGATAAATTATAACTGCTTTTTAGATTGTCCCACAGAGATCTTTATTCACCTGTCAATATCTTATACTATATGCGACTGTTTACGTACTTTTTTCTTGTTGTAGGCAAGAAAAATTGGACGGCATTTGAAAGGAACTGTAAGATTGCGGACCGTAACCCTAGGCTGTTCTACCAGAAAGCAAGCTTCAACGACGCTGACCTACCTCCACACATGGAGTAGGATACAGGCTGAAATTAGAGCTCGCAGAACTGGTATGGCAGTGGAAGCCCGAATCAAACAGAGGAAGCTTGAGAATCAATTAAAGCTTGAGGCAAAGCTTCATGACCTTGAGGTAAAAGACTGTCTCATGCATCTGGGTGCAAATTCAGTATTTCGCAGACATTTCGTTTTGATAATTTAGATTTTCTTAGATGACGACGTCTTGAAGATATTCTTCTCAGGAACTTATTCATCTATAATTACATTATTCACTTCCTTTTTCCTAGGCAACGGAAGTACAACGTAAACACATGAAGTACCTATGTTTGATGCATAACAGTCTCATTGAACATTCAACTAGCATATTAATAGTTCAAGTTAACTATATATATTACAAAACACTCTTGTTGAGTTGTTATATTCCTCGTTGCATGGTTGCTCATAACCTAGTGAAGTGCCCATGATTGACACTAAGTTACACTACCTCACCAGTTACTTTATTAACTCGAGGAGGAAAAAAAACAGTTTTGCATCATGTTCTTGTGCCCTTGGAGTTGGGATTAAGCAACTCCTGACAGCTAGATGCATACCCTCTCCTACATATGTACCTGAGTTCATGTAGCATTGTATAGCTGTTTGTTGACCCTAATCCTCTGAGCTGTAATTAGATTTTCTTATAACATATTCATTTCTATCAGATCTGGAGAACTTTAATGTGTTTGCACTCTGAGTGTGCTTACTTCGATGTTGAATCACTTCACTGGTTTAATTTTCTGTTTTAACTTTAAACTCTCTCCCTCTCTCATGCATGTGGACTGGATGCTTGCAGGTGGAATGGAGTAATGGCCCCGAAACAATGGAGGAAGTTCTTGCAAGAATCCATCTAAGAGAAGAAGCAGCAGTGAAGCGAGAGCGAGCTATGGCTTATGCTTTTTCTCATCAGGTATGGCAACACATCAATACGATATCATCAATTTCTTTTGCTTAATGGTACTGAAAGAACTGAGAGACCCCATATTTTTACAGTGGAGGGCTAATTCAAAGGACCCTGTGTTGGGTAATTATGAACTTGGAAAAGCTATCTGGGGTTGGAGCTGGATGGAACGTTGGATTGCTGCTCGACCATGGGAGGGCAGAGCCGTTGTTCAGTCAACTCCTAAGAAAGCAATGAGTAGGCAGTCAAGCAAGACTGGTAAAAACTTGAAATCACCAACAATAAAATCATTGAATTCAGTGAAGTCCATTTCACCTAATGGGAAGGAAACTACAAAGGCCCGAAAGTTGTCTTATGGGGCAGCTGACCAAGAGGCAAACGCTAAGAAAGAAATGATTGTATCTTAGTAGCATATCAGTGAGATGATTTCCAATGGAATAAAGAAGATAGATATGCCAACCCGATGATCACATTCCGAAAGAAAAACTATCTTCGTGTCTTTTATATTGTTGAGAAGTAATCCTTTTTGATTGTGTGCATATGGAGCGTGTGAAGATAGTATAAATTACGTTGCAGTTCAGAATAAAAGCAAAAACTGGATTTGGAACTGACCTTTTTTTTTCTGGGCTTATTACCTCTCCTCCTCCCTCTTTTTGAGCATATGTATATCTTGGAAAAATTATTTATTGATTTATTATTGGTAATGTAAATAGGCGAAGCATATTTTTCCTTGGTGATATTGTCAAATGTGATTTGTCTCTAATTCTTTGAGTTGACTTTATGCATATGTGATTTGTCTCCAATTCTTCTCTCTCTCTATATATATTTATATAGAGTTCCATCTACAACAATAGGTTCTTTGTGAAAGTAATGGCGTATTGAATTTATTTATTTTTCCTTCAAAAGGGTTCTTCCAACAAAGAATAGGTTGTTTATAGATGGAACTACATATATATATATATATATATATATATATATATATATATATATATATATATATATATATATACATTTTAATGATCAAAACTTCGTTCGATTCCGATTTGGAGAAGAAATTGAGTTCTCTTCGTTCAAGACTTCTGCTCCCTTCGTTCAAGAAAGAGAGAAGAATCGATTTGGTTTCTTTCTAGGGCTCCCTTCGTTCGATTGGAAATCTGGAGAAGGAAGTCAAACAACGAAGCTGAAGTAGTTTTGCTCTTTAAGGGAGTTATATGCTGTAAGACTTGCTCTTTGATGTGTTCCGTGTGTATATATATATATATATAGAACACTGATCAGGTTTGGATTTCTGATTTTTTTTTTAAATTTAGACTCTTTTTTTTGTTTTTTTTAAAATAACTAATTTTTTTTAATATTTTATGGAACATGATTTTTTCCATAATACAGTGTTTTTGGCTTGATTTTGATACATATAACAAAATAGGTCTGTACAGATTGGATACATATAAAAAAGTCCGAATTTTAATAGCGTGCGGGAGTCCGGACTGGATCCGGACTCTATATATATATAGGAGTTCCATCCACAACAACCGGTTGTTGTAGAACAACCCTTTTTTGGCCTATTAAATTTTTATTTATTTATTTTTGCTCCTCGGTAGAAATTTGATAGGCTTGAAAAAAGTTCTCGCATGACAAGAACCGATTCTTGTGGATGGAACCCCGTATATATATATGGACTGATAGTGGAACTGAAAGGTAGCATGATTATATATGCAACATTACATTATAATTTATTTACCAAGAATCTGAAGAACGTGACATTGATGCTGTAGTTCTAATCTCTCATGAGAATCTAAGGGGGGTGTATTCAATTAAGATTTTTAAAGACTTTTAAAGATTTTAAAAGTTTAGTTGTATTCAATCAAGACATTTAAAAAGTTTATAAAAGTTTAGTGGTATTCAATTACAACTTTTTTAATGTCTTTAAAAGTTAGGTGGTATTGAATTAAGATTTTTACAAAGTCTATAAAAGTATTTTGGTATTCAAAAAGTCATAGACTTTTGATTTCTATTAAATGGTAGAGTTTGATGATTTTAGAAGAAGAATTATAACTATCAACCCATATCCAAAGTCGACCTCATCTCTAAAAATTTCTAAAGACTTCATATCTCATCTTAATAAACTAAATAAATTTAAAATACAATTCACATGAATCCAATATTTCTAATTACTTCACATGAATTCAATATTTTTAATTACTTTATAATCTAGAATAATTAATACTTACATTGTACCCACAAAATAAAATATTTATTTTTTTTTTGTAGTCAACGTCTAAAATTCAAAATTCAAAATTTTAAATTTTGAATTTATTTTGTTATTTAATAATAAACACACGTTATTATTTCAAAAATAAAAATAAATACACAATATTTTAAAATTTTATAATTTCATAAATTAATTTAGAATCGAGTTAAATGAAAAAAAAAAGAGAGAGAAGGAAAGTAATTTATATAGAGTACGTATTTTTATAGTGATATATAGTTGTATAAAATATATAAGTTTGTGAGACCCAGATTTTATCAATAAAGATTTAAATTTTGTCGAAATAATTTTTTAATATTATGGTGTGAATTTGAGATAATATTATAGTTGTGGGTAGTATTTATAAATTTTGCAAAGTATGCAGTGGTTATATTATATTCGATTGGTTTGGGAATATTAGGTTTAGCGAGGGAATATTAAATACAACTACTCAATCATTGGTGGACCCTACAATGTAATTATTGTCGGATCGAGAAAGCGACAAAAATATTTTATTGAAATAACGGCGGAAGTTTTGGTTGATCTTGTTGAACTACTCGGTAGTAAAAGTACGATGTCGTGTGGTTGCGATAGTAAGACACGGTATTGATTATTGACGCTTATGTGAGAAGTCACTCGGTTTGATTCCATTATTGCCGATTAATAATATGAATTATTATAAGCGATAATGACGTTTTGTTTTATTCAGTATTATTAACGTAATAAAATGCGAAACATCTTTTATATAAAATGAGAATACTTTATTAAAGTTATTCTATAAATAGAATATATTATATTTTATTATGCATAGTGTTGCATAGTGTTTTGCATAGTGTTGCGTAGTATTTGCGTAGTAAAATGTGTTTTTATATAAATAGAATATATGATATTTTATTTAAAAGATTTTGCTTTAAATATGGACCGTCGATTAAAGTAAATCAATGGACCTGATTCATGGATTAATTACTATGCATTCTATTTTCTATAAAAGAAGCTCATTCCTTCATTATTTTCTTATTTAATTCATTGAAACTCTGAGAGAGAAACTATAGAGAGAAAGAAGAAAAGTATTCGCTACTTCACTTTTCCAATATTGGTTCTTCTAAGGTAAGGGTATTATTTGTTGTACTGTAAGAAGTGTTATTCTTTCTTATTCATGAAGAGAACTTTTGTTATTCCATTCATTATTATTCGTTGGAATAACTCCGTAAAAAGTGGTATACCCTATACAAAACTGTATATGCGGCATACCCTATACTTGGTGAAATCCTTATGTTATTCCATTCTTATTTATTACATTGGAATAACTTTTGTATGCTGAATCCCCTATACTTGGTGATCTTCTTCATTATTCCATTCTTTATTATTACATTTGGAATATCTCATGCGTGTGTTTTAGGACACCGGTTCCATTGTTTATTATTCCGCATTTATTATTACATTGGAATATCACATGCTCGTGTGTTTTACGGACTGGTTCCATCATTTATTATTCCACATTTATTATTCTGTTGGAATAACCTGTCTATGCGAAGCACCGCATGCATGGTGATTTCTGTTGTTGTTACATTCCTTATTATTCTGTTGGAACATCCTGTCGGTGTGATTTTCACCTGACCTGGTTCCTTTATTATTATTCTATTGGAATAACACATCATGCGCAATACCGCATGCATGGTGATTTCGTTGTTATTCCATTCTTTATTATACTCGGTTGGTTAAAGCTTTGACTTTATACTCCATGAAATTAATGGAATATATATCCTCGATATTTGCGCTTCATCCAAAGATTTTTCATGGAAATATTCTTCTCGAGCATTTTTGAATTTTACTCTACAAAGAAGTATCATGTTGACAACTTGGGCGTTATTGGTTCTTGGATAAATTAATTCTTGAACTTGTTTTATTGAATTATTATGTCATTGTCATCATCCTCATATTATATTATGTTGAAAGTTATCTATGTCTTACGTGCGTAGATGAACTTGAGTATGATTATGACTGAGGATCATTCGGTATAATCATGACTTCTTTATAAATAATGTGATAAAAGTCTTGATGGCACTGTAATGCTTTGATGGATAGTGTTTGGTATGATTATGACCGGGGGTGATTCGGTATAGTCATGACCATTGATGATTTGATGAAAATCCTTGACCATAATACGAGGATGATTAGATATTGTGGTTTATTCATTAAAATTTGAGTCTCGATGATAAAAATTGATGAAAACCTTTTAAATTATAAAAGATAGTAGACTTTATTCTCTACTTGACTCTTTTAATGGATTACATATTCATCTGCAGATTAAACTGGTTGTCTATTGTATTTTATTAGTTTAACATTATTTGAAGACTATTGATAATTTATTCGCATTATCTTAGTCATCATAATATTTCTTCTTTGGGCTAGTTGAGCTCACCCTTTTCTTTCTTTCGTTTCTTCGTGAAATGAGAACACATAGCCGGGACGAGTGGGGAGGCGGAGTAATGGTCCAGAGGATAGCATTAGTAGTCCTCACTATTACGTGAAATAGTGTGATAATAGTTGTAATGAGGACTCCTTTTGAGTTTGTATAATATCTAGTAGACAATATTTGTATTCAAACTCACAGTTTATGTCGTATTATACACGACAGTTATATTAATAAGTTGTATTTGAATTTATGTACCATATAAGTGGCGACCCAAGATGGGTGACGTATACCTAATTTTGGGGGCGTCACAAAGTTCTTCAAGCTTTTTATCATAATTTTATTATATGTTACATTACTAAACTAAAAAGTTATTAAAAAGAATATAAATAAATAAAAAATTTATTTGAAAAATAACTTCCTATTTTAAAATATACATGAAACAAGTATATATTATTTTTATTTACAAATTTTGATACTAAGACGAGGTAAAATATTTGAATGAAAATCGATATATATTGCAAATATTTATATTAATTTTTTAATTGCTAGTTACGTAAATAAGTATCGATGACAACTTTTTTAGACTGGAATGAAAAACAATAATTCAAAATAAGCATACGCATATGCATAAAGTATATATAGCTCAATGAAAAGTGAGTTTAATTTTTGTATTGCGTCTGTAATTTCTAAAATTTTATTGGTGTGGAGTGTATCTCTCTTAATAGTCCCCACAGACTCCTGAAAAAAGAGGTCGCATGATTGACTATCATGCATGCAATGAAATATACGAGACCTGTTGTTGATCAGTCATATTATGGAGAAGTTCACTATGAGTCAATGAAAAACGTCTTAAAGTGTTTAACCGGCACTAAGGATTTGATCTTATCCATGGTGGGTCTAAATTAAAACTAGAGGGCTTAACAGACTCAAGTTTTTCAAACAGACCAAGATGACAGAAAAATCCACTTTAAGGTAAAGCGTTATCTTGAGCAATAAAGTGCGATTGAATTGGAAAGGTTCCAAATAGCAAAGAGTTGCTGGTTTAGTGATAAAGACAAAGTAAATAGCTATAAATGAAGCTACAAGTTGATTGTTTGGATTAAAAGTTCATTACAGAACTAGGAATAGTTCCTAAGTCTCATCTTGGATCTAAACATGTGTTGTGGCACTTTCATTTGATTATTAGAATCATTGAAAGATGGGAAATCACTATAGAGATAGTGGACTCTCAAGAACAACATTACATATCCATTACCCAAAGCTTATCCAACAATTAGGATAATAATCGTCACTTAGAAGAAGAAGAGTATAAGATACCATGACGATTGGCTTTAGTGCAAGTGGGAGATTGAAAGTAGTATGCACACAAGCCAATCATGTTTGATGATAAAGCATATACTTTGTAACAATCTTATTCATTTATTAATAAAAGTATTAATTTATTAAAGGCTTTTAATTATCTACATGATCTTTGTTTTATAATATGTGATAAACCCATAGTTTTAAGCAATGCTTTTAGAATAATGATGATGATCATTCTAATGAGATCTAAATTCTTAGAAAGCTTAAAACTAAAATAGTTCCCAATCGTTAGATTACTAAATTGGGGATTAGTGAATCCGGATAGATTGGTACATACGTTGCTTGCTTCATTGGATGAGGATGATTGATCTCATGATCATTTGTGTGGAGACACTAAAAGCAAGTATGTAGGTGCTTATTAGAGAATAAGTTCATGAGCGTGGCTCGCTAAGGAATACCTAATGGAGTTTTATTTGCTGTCAATAGGAATTTCTGTAGTGATAGTAGTACAAGTGATCCTTGGACTTGAGATCATCATAGTATCTTGTGTATGATGAGTTATACTTTGACTTATTCCTTAAGACCCTTAGGGTATATCAAAGGGTATGCTTGGGTATAATAAGTTGTATACGTGAAGATAATGTATGATCAATAAAGAATCTACCACTTCTAATAAAGAAGAGAAATGTCCTATGTGATTCGATAAATGACAACCCAAAGAGTCTTGGCAATGAGAATGAAATTAGAAAGGAGTTTCTAATTTGCATTATTTGGAGTTGTGCATTTAAGAGTCGAAATACATATAATTAAATAAAATAAGACTTGTGACAATAATTCCATGTCTTATATTTAATTGGGACATTGTATGGTGGAAGGATTGAATTGCACGGTAACTATTTACTCAAAGGTTCTTTAATGATTAATGTTGAAATCTATATTATCCGGAAAGTCGTTGATCGCTAGGGAGGCTTATCCCTATTGTAGAATAAATATTATTTAAATAAATTAATTGTTTAATTTATTTATTTAAATAAGATTAGAATTATTCTAATTGATTTATTCACAATAGGTTTAATATGGAGAACCTAAAGGGTCACACCATAAAAGGAAGAATAATTATTTAAGAAGTAAATGGCATAATCGTAATAATATGTTATGTATATTTAATTTAATCTATGATGATAGAATAAATTAAATAGCTTAATATTTATTATTTAATATTTTAGAAATATTAAATATAAATTAATAAGAGGAGTCTTATTAATATTATTACAATTATTATTATTTTAATTTCTAAAAGAGTTTAGGAATTAATTTAATATAAGTACTCTCATTTATTCCTAATTGGATTAGGAAGGAAAATTAGTTAAAGGAGTTTAATTAATTATCCCTAATAAGATTAGGGAGCTTAATTAATTAAAAGAATTAATTAATTAAAACCCAATTCCTTAATTGTTAAGGTGGGTTGCCCACATCTATAAATAAGAGGAGTCTTATTATGGGTGGTATGGGATGTTGACTTTTTCAACATACGACATAATTCCAATTGTTGGGAGAGTACACCTTTTTCTATAGAGATAGGAAAAACTAGGGTTTGAGCCAATACCCCTTCTTCTTGAATTCCTATTCTTCCTTGGTGGATCACCTCTAGAGGCCAAACATATGGGTGGCTAACGTTGATCAAAGGAAGGAACCAAACCCGGTGGATTCAAGATGAACGCGAAAGGATTTGGAGGTGAACTTGTACCTGAGGAAGCTCGATCTTCAAGGGTATAATTTTATTCTTTATCTTTTCGTTTAATTAATAATTATGCATAAAGGGTGATCCGGGTATATGGTTTATAAATTTTTAAACTCTGATTTTTACACGCTTCCGCATTATTTTGCAATTTGATTGCGCACATGAATATTACAAACCTAACATCTAACACTTGGTTCAATCGTTCAGTTTGTCCATCCGATTGTGGGTGATAAGCTGAGCTCAAGTGTAGTTTAGTTCCCACCAACTTGAACAAAGATTGCCAAAACAAGCTAATAAAAATTTTGTCTCTATCGGAGATAATTGTAGAGGGAAAACCATGCAGCCTATAAATCTGAGCAACATAGATATGAGCCAGGTCTTGAGCTGTGAAAGGATGCTTGATTGTGATGAAGTGAGCATACTTGGTAAGCCTATCCACCACTACCCAAATTGCAGTGTAACCTTTAGAGTTAGGCAATCCCTCTATGAAGTCCATATAAATGTCTGTCCAAGGAATTTCAGGCACTGCTATTGGTTGAAGAAGACCAGGATTGGCCACTGTCTCATGCTTCTGTTCAACCCTTTACCCATTGGGTTATATCAGCCCTTAAACTTGACCAAAAAAATACTTGCTGATTTTTTCATAGGTCCCTCTTATGCCTGAATGACCCCCTAAAGGTGAAGCATGGAATTCTGCTAGTAGTTTATTTCTGAGTACCTGATTAGGTCCCACCACCAGTTTATCCTTAAATTTTAGTCTGCCATTCTTGTAGGAATAACCTGGTAGAGCTTGAGAATCCATGATTAATTGAGTTATCAAATTCCTAAGGTCATCATCCTCCCAAGTAGTAGTTAGTTCTGAGATCCATTGAGGAATAAATGCAGATATGGCCGAGCAATAAGAATGGTTATAATCCTCACCTACTGGTCTGGATAAGCAGTCTGCTACCATATTTTCTTTTCCCTTTTTATATATAATCTCATAATCCAAACCTAGCAGCTTGGTGATCCATTTTTGTTGGTTCACAGTAGAGATTCTTTGGTCTAATAAATATTTCAAGCTTTGATGATCAGTCTTTATGTGAACCTTATTCCCCAGTATATAGTGTCTCCATTTGCTTACAGCATGCATTAGAGACATAAGCTCCTTCTCATAAGTAGACCATCCCAAATGCTTGGGAGCTATGGTTTTACTCATGAAAGCTATTGGTCTGCCCTGTTGCATGAGGACTGTTCCTAGTCCAGAGTATGACGCATCAACTTCTATTACAAAAGGTCTTGAGAAGTCTGGCATTGCTAGTACTGGAGACTTGGTCATTGCCTCTTTAAGAGCCAAGAAAGCTTCTGTGGCCATTGGAGTCCAAATGAATTTGTCTTTCTTTAATAACTCAGTTAGAGGCCTACTTATGGCTCCATAATTTCTTACTTAATTTCCTATAGTAACTTTTAGTTAAGCCCGAGAATCCTCTTAAACTTTTAAGATTTTGTGGTTGGGGCCATTTGACCATACATTCTATCTTGTTTGGATCAGTTGAGACTCCTTCATGAGATATGATGTGCCCAAGATATTTGACCTGTTCCATTCCAAAAGAGCACTTACTTACTTTTTTAAGATACAACTGTTGATTAGTCTCGATAATTGTAATGTCATTTTAAGGTGGCTCATGTGGTCTTCCCATGTCTTGCTGTACACTAATATGTCATCAAAGAAAACCAGAATGAACTTTCTGAGGAAGGGTTTAAATACTTCATTCATAAGAGACTGGAAAGTTGCTGGTGCATTTGTGAGGCCAAATGGCATAACCAAGAATTCAAAGTGGCATGAATGAGTCCTAAATGCAGTCTTTTGTATATCAGATTCATGCACTTGGATTTGGTGATAACCAGATCTCAAATCCAACTTTGAAAACCACTTAGCTCCATGCAGTTCATCTAATAGTTCATCAATGGCAGGGATGAGAAATTTATCCTTAACAGTTTGCTCATTTAAGGATCTATAATCTACACACATCCTCCATGTACCATCATGTTTTTTGACTAGCAGAACTGGAAAAGCATATGGGTTGTTGCTTGGTTGTATGACACCAGTCTGCAGCATCTCATTAACAATTATCTCAATTTCCTCTTTTTACACATAAGGATATTTGTAAGGCCTCAGGTTTACAGGTTGACTTCCTTCTTTCAAGTTGATGTGATGATTATGATTCCTATTAGGGGGTAATTGTTTAGGTTCCTGGAAGACCTCAATAAATTCTTCAAGCAGGGCATCTAACTCATGATCTTTTAGGCTTTCATAGTTTCTTTTTCCTCCACAGTCATCCTTGCTGCTAGTAGTGTCATCCTTAACCTGGTTATCATAAGCCATTCCAAATAAATACCCAAAATACCCATGTGTGGTGGTATTAAGGATGTTGTTGAATTCTCCAGAGGACATGACTTGAACAGTGGGAATCACAGAATCAGATTCACCTTGCAACACCACTGACTTGCCATTCTTGATGAAGGATAGTGTTAACTCCTTGAAATCAAATGTGGTAGGATTAAAATCCCTTAACCACTGTACTCCCAGAACAGCATCAATCCCACCCAAGGGTAAGATCTTAAAATCATTGCTAAACTCCTCTCCTTGTGCTGTCCAATGAAGGCCCACACATTCCTGATTACTATTAACCTTGAATCCATCAGCTACAGACACAGTTATTGGTTTGGTAGACTGCACTGTGGCCCTCAACCTTTTGGCAGATTCTGGATCCATAAAGTTGTGAGTGCTTCCACTGTCAATTAGTATCTTGAGAAACTTCCCATTAGCCATTCCCACCACTCTGATTGTATTATTCTTACTATGTCCAGACAAGGCATGTAAGGTTATATGAGCTTCCTGGATACCACCTTCATCTGTGGTCTCCTTAGTTTCTGATTCACCACTTACTTCCTCCTCACAATCCTCAGTTCCCTCTTCAGAAGGTAATAACATGAATAAGTGTGGTGTCTTGCATTTGTGTCCAGGAATATATGGTTCATCACAGGAAAAATACAGCCTCTTCCTTCTTTTCTCAGCAATTTGTTCATTAGTCAACCCTTTGATAAGAAGTGACCTGCTATACTCCAACTGCTTAAGAGGAATAACTGGGTTTGTGCTACCAGTCATTAGTGGAGGCTTAGCTGAAATTTGTACTGTGTTTTTCTGAGTGATTCCCACTGTACTGTATTTAGTACTCAACCTACTCCTTTTCATCCAAGCCTCAAACTTAGCTTCCTCTACCCTAGAAACCCTGATTAGCTCCTTTAAACTAGTGACCTTCAGCTCCTGTATATCCAATCTGATCTCCTCCTTAAGTCCTCTAATATAACAGTCCATAAAAAAGGATTCATTGAGGGTAGGATTCTTTAGTAAAGCCCAGCCTTTTAACTCCTCAAATTTCCTTCTGTACTCATCTACAGTTCCAATTTGATGTAAGTTTTTAAGTTCACCAATTGGATTAGATTGTGCCTCGGGACCAAATCTAGCTAAAATCTCATCCACAAAGCCACTCCAAGATAAAGCCACCCCTTTCAGAACAAATCCTGCATACCACTCCTCAGCCTCACCCTCCAGATTTATGGTAGCCAGATACAATTTCTATTCCTCGTCCACAACATGATGTGCAAACAATTTATTACACCTTCTAATCCAGGATCTAGGATTAGTTCCATCAAATTTAGGAAACTCAAATCTGATAGATTTAAAAATATTATTGCTATTACCACTGTTATTTCTACTCCCATCATGTCCATTAGTACCACCACTATTCAAAGAGCCTAATATTGAACCATGGGAATCATTGTGGTTACCTGTTCGATTCTGTTCAACTAGCATCCTCAGTGCTAACATGGCTTCGAAACCTTTCATCATTTGCTACAACTTCTGATTCATCTTGACATCAATATCCTGCTTGAGTTCATTCATTTGAGCACCGAAATCATTTTTGAAGCTACTGATCTGCTCTTCCAATTGACTTAGGCGTTGGTTGTTAGTAGCCATGGTAGGATTGTCTGGCTTTGATACCAATATGTAAGGAACTAACTTAATTAGTTCAATACCTTAACAGCTGAAATGGGACAAGTCTCAGTAATTGGAGTATTATGAACAGAGAATACAGAATTCATATAGGGAAGAGAGATCTCAGATAGGAAAAGGGGAGGAGGATTAGAAGAATAGGGAAAAGGAATATTCATTCAAAATTCAATAGATCTAATACATCAATGCTTGCACCCTTATACTCAGCATGCATGCACCTGGCAACAAATTCCATAACAGAATTATAATAGGAAAAGACTAACAAGACCTCAACTATTATAGACCAAGACTAAACTACCCTTGCCTTACTATAACAGTCAGCTAACTAAAATTATTAATAGAAACTGCTCTTAAACTAAGATAAACTGGGATCTGGCACAAGGAATTGCTTTACAGTCTCTATTGTATATCAATAAAATATTTATGATGCGTTCGGATTGAATGAATGAATAAAAAGAAAGACGGAATTGAATGATTTTAATGTATTTTGAGTGAATGTTTGGTCATTGGTGGTTGTGAGTATTGTTATATAATGACAAAATTATCACGTGTATCCATTCTATTTCAGAATGAATTTTATTTCATCTTTTCCGCATGAAATAAAAAAACAAATGAATAGATTTATGACGCCGCCAAAATAGGTATACAGAACCCATTTTGAGTCGTCAAATACATAGTACAGAATACAAATACAAACTTAATTATACAACTGTCGATTGTCGTGTAAAATATGACAAAATATAGCTGAGAGTTTTAAGACGAATATTATCTTCTAGACAATATCCAAACTCAAATGGAGTCCTCATTTCAATTATTATCACACTATTTTATAAAATAGTGAGGACTACTCTGACCACCATCTCGCATCATCACTCCATTCCCAACTAGTCCATTATGTTCTCATTTCCTGAATAGAACAATAAAAGCAAAAGGGTTAACTCAAATAGCCCGGTAAGAAATATTATTGTGACACCCCCAAAATAGGTATACATCACCTATTCTGAGTCGCCAAATACATAGTACAGAATACAAATAAATTTTTTAATATACAACAAGAGAGCTGTGAGTTTTAATACAACTATTGTCTTCTAGACAATATCCACTCTCAGAATAAGTCCTCATTACATTTATTGTCACACTATTTAACAGAATAGTGAGGACTACTAATGTAAGACCCCAGCTTTTATAAATAAAGATGAATTTTTTATAAATATTATTTTTGAATATTATGAAATAAATTTGATATAATGTTATAGTTGTGGGTAATATTAATAAATTTTGCAAAGTAAGCAAGTTGTTATAAAATATTCGTTTGGTGGGGAATATTCTTTTTGTCGGGGAATATTAAATGCGACGGCTCAATCATTAGTGGACCCCTGGCGGAAGTATTGTCGTAGTAGTTAGAAAGCGACAAAAAAAATTTCTATAAAAATAACGGCAGAGGTGTTACACAAAGCTGTTGAACTACCCGATAGTAAAAAAAATACGATGAATACGCGTAGTTGATATAGTAGCACACGATATTGATTATTGATGCTTACGTGAAAGTCACTCACTATGCTCAATTATTACTACGATAAGAATTGCATCATATCTCTTATATTATTGATTCAATTATTGTCACAGTATCATCGTATAATATGTTATAGTATTAAATTATTAATTGAGGCGACAAGTTATAAATGATTAATAATTGTTGAAAGATTAAATATGTGTTGATTAAAAATAAAATGATTTGTGGTAATATTTATTCAATCCTTGATGTATATAAAAGTCCATTATGAGGCGTTTGTGGTAAGTTTGATTATTTTATGGGGGCTCATATGTCATCATCTAAGAGTCCCTTCAATAATAAATTACCTTTATGAATAGTAATTACCTTTGTGAATAGTAATTACCTTCATCAATAGTATTTACCTTCGTCAATAGTAATTACCTTTGTGAATAGTAATTACCTTTGTGAATAGTAATTACCTTCATCAATAGTATTTACCTTCGTCGATAGTAATTACCTTTGTCAATAGTAGTTGTCCCTCAATATTACCAAGAGTTAACTACCTCTTGATTGTTCCAAGGGTTAATTACCAGCCTTGAATAGTAGTTGTCTCTTCAATATTACCAAGAGTCATTTTGACCCTTCGTTAAGACCAAAGAGCCACCCTCGGTTTTTCTATAAATAGAAAGCTCATTCCTTCATTATTTCTTACGAATTCAAACGAAACTCTGAGAGAGAAACTATAGAGAAAGAAGAAAAGTATTTTCTTACTTCACTTTTCCAATATTCAAACTCTTCTAAGGTAGGGAATATTATTTGTTGTACTTCGTAAGGGGTGTATTTTTTTTTTATTCATGAAGAGAACTTCATTATTCCATTCTTTATTATTACATTGGAATAACTTTTGTAAAAAGTGGCATACCCTATACATGACATTTGTATAACGGAATACCTATACTTGGTGAAATCCTTATATTATTCCATTCTTATTTATTCTCTTTGGAATAACTTTGTATATGTGGAATCCCCTATACTTGGTGACATTCTTCTATTATTTTATTATTCCGTTGGAACATCATGCTCGTGCTTTACGTGGGACTGGTTAAAATCTTTCTTTTTATTATTCTGTCTTTATTATTTTATTGGAATATCACATGCGTGTGTTTTACTAGGACTGGTTAAAATCTTTATTATTACGTCTTTATTATTCATTGGAATATCACATACATGTTTTACACCGGACTGGTTAGCTTTTTATTATTACGTATTTATTATTACATTGGAATAACTTTATACATCTGAAGCAATCGCATGCGTGGTGATTTCTTTTGTTATTTCATTCGCTTTTATACTCGGTTGGTTAAAATTTTGACTTTATACTCCATGAATTTAGTGGAATATCCTTGATATTTGCGCTTCATCGATATTTTTAATGAAAATATTTTTACGAGCATTCTTGAATTTTACTCTCTACAAAAGCGATGTCGTGTTGACAATTTGGGCGTTATTAGTTCTGAATAAATTAATTCGTGAACTTGTTTTATTGAATTATTATGTCATTGTCATCATCCTCATGTTATATTATGTTATCTTTGGCTTACGTGCATAGATGAACTTAGTATGATTATGACCGAGGATCATTCGGTATAATCATGGCTTGATATAAATGATGTGACAAAAGTCCTCGATGGTGGCTGTAATGCGTTGATGGATAGTTTTTGGTATGATTATGACCGAGGGGTGATTACGTATAGTCATGACCATTGATAATTTGATGAAAATCCTTGGCCAGTAATACGGGGATGATTAGATATTGTGGTTTATTCATTAAAGCTGAGTCTTAGTGATAAAATTGATGAAAACCTTTTAAAACCTAAAAGATAGTAGACTTTATTTTCTCTTGACTCTTTTAATGGATTGCATATTCGCAGATTAAACTGGTTGTCTATTGTATTTTATCGGTTTAACATTGTTGAAGACTATTGATAATTTATTCGCATTATCTTAGTTATAATATTTCTTCTTTGGGCTAGTTGAGCTCACCCTTTCTTTTCACCGTTCTCTTCGTGAAATGAGAATATAATTTGGGACGAGTCGGGGAAAAGAGTGATGGTCAAGAAGATAGCATTAGTAGTCCTCACTATTCTCGTTAAATAGTGTGACAATAAATGTAATGAGGACTCTTGAGTATGGATATTGTCTAAATGACAATATTCCTATTAGAACTCTCGGTTTATGTATTGTCGTATGTTCTTACGACGGATGTATAATTAAGTTTGTATTTGAATTTATGTACCATGTAAGTGGCGACCCAAGATGGGTGACGTATACCAAATTTTGGGGGCGTCACAACTAATACTATCATCTGGACCGTCACTCCGTTCCCCGACTAGTCCTGGCTACGTTCTCATTTCCTGAAGAGAATAGTAAAAGAAAGGGTGAGCTCAACTAGCCTAGTAAGAAATATTATGATTAAGATAATGCAGAAAAAATTATCATTAGTCTTCAACGATGTTAAAGCGATAAAATATAATGAACATCAAGTTTAACTCTGTGAACATGCAATCCATTAAAAGAGTCAAGTAGAGAATAAAATCTACTATCTTTTATGATTTAAAAGGTTTTCATCACTTTATCATTGGGACTCAACTTAATAAATAATCCACCTCATCCTCGCACTACTACTACCGAGGATATTCATAAAATATCACAACCACAAATTATCTATGCACTACGGGCCGAGGATATTCATGTATTCATCAATGGTCATGATCATGCCAACAATCGTCCATCAATGCACTACGGGCTAATGAAGACTTTTATCACATCATTTGTAACATTACTACCACGTGATTACAATAGAATAATCCACAGTCATAATCATACCAAGTCCATCTATGCACTACTGAGCTACGAGATGACTTTTAAAAAAATAAACATGAAGATGAAGACAATGATATAAGAATTCAATAAAACAAGTTCAAGAATTAATTTATTCAGGAATTAATAACGTCTAAATTGTCAACATGATACTTTTTGTAGAGAGTAAAATTCAAGAATGCTCGAAGAATATTTTCATGAAAAGATCTTGGATGAAGCGCAAATATTAAGGATATTCCACTAATTTCATGGAGTATAGAAGTCAAAACTTAACCAACTAAGTATAATAAAGAATGGAATAACAAAAGAAATCACCATGCATGCGGTATTGCATGATGAATTAAAAGTTATTCCAAGAATAATAAATAACGGAACGAAGTCAGTAAATTCAAATTGCCAAACGAGGATGTTCCAACAGAATAATAAAAGCGGAACAGTGTCAGCGTAAAAAACACGCATGTGATATTCCAATGAGAATAATAAAAGGCGAAACCCAGTCCGGCGTAAACGCATGCATACGATGATTCCAATGAATAATAATAAAAGGCGGAACCAGTGCTGCGTACGCATTGCAGACAGGATGTTCCAGCGTAATAATAATGAATGGAATAACAATGTAAATCACCCAGTATAGGGTGAAATGGCGTATACAAAGTTATTCCAATAAAATAATAAAGAATGGAATAACAGAAATTCTCTTCATGAATATGAAAAAAAATAATACCCCTTACCGTAAAAGAAGAGTATCCTGACTGGTAGGGTGAGGATATTCTTTAAGAAAACTTGCACTACGCTCAAAGCTTTTTAAAACTCTAAAGAAATACGCTCAAGATTATAGAAGAGAATTTTTTGAATTTCTGGTGTGATTTCTATTCTAACTAAGCATCCTATTTATAGGAGAATTGAATGGGTACTGTTAAGAAATGGACGCACCAGTTATTTTTAAAGAAAATCACGAATGCTTGACTGATGCATTATTTCATTCACAGATGATTACCAACATTGCAGGCAACTAAAATTTCAAAGCAATTAAGCAAAAACAAAAACTTAAATATAATATATATATATATATATATATATATTTATATTTATATATAACCACATGTTATAAACCTAAATATATATATATATATATATATAATAACAATTCCCTCCCAAATACGCAAACTTCCCCCCTTCCCATTTTTATTTCATCCATTTCTTCCACACGTGGTCCCCACATGTGGCCCCCACATGTTGCCCCCACATGTTGTCCCCACCTTTATTATAAAGAATAAAATTCTATCGATTATTTTGAAAAATGGGTAAATGGGGGTCCAAAATAATACTTCATAAAAATTCCCTCAATATTTTTAACAACATTTATCATCATTATTATAATTCACAATTTTAATCGACTGAAGTCGTTCCCGTGAAAGGGGGCTTTCCAATAAGGATTTCTCCCTATTGGCGCGTAATTAGGTGACCAAACCTCTCCTGGCGAACTTACAGAACATCTTTAATATTGCAAATAATAATATTAATAACTCTGTCATCTCAATAATTGATTTAATAATATATAAAATATAAATGATAATTGAATAAAACTGAATGACTTCTCACGTAAGCATCAATAATCAATACTGGTGCTACTCTTATGCAACCACACGTATTCTATACTTTTAACACCGGGTGTTTCAACAGATTAACGGTAAAACTTACAGTTATTTTTATAAAAAATATTTTTATCGTTTTCTCAATCCGATAATAATTACATAGGGGTCCATCACGATTCTAAGTCGCATGCGAATATTCTCCAACCAATCGAATATTATAAACAACTTGCGTACTTTGCAAAATTTCTAAATATTACCCACAACTATAACATTATATCAAATTCATTCCATAATATTTAAAAATGATAATTATAAAAAATTTATCTTTATTCATAAAAGTTGGGGTCTTACAATTATGACTAAGATAATGCAGAATACATTATCGTTTGCCTTCAACAGTGTTAAACTGATAGAATATAATAGACAACAAGTTTAACTGCAGCGGAATAAATAATCCATTAGAAGAGTCAAGTAGAGCATGCAATATATTATCTTCTATGATTTAAGAGTTTATCATCAATTTTATCGCTGTGACTAAGCTCAATAAATTAATCCACATCACTGAATTATCCATGCACTACGGGCCAAGAATATTCATTAGTATCACATCCACGAATTATCCATACATTACGAGTCAACGATATTCGTGTTATCACCAATGGTCATAATCATGCCAACAACTGTCCATCAATGCACTACGGGCCAATGAGGACTTTTACCACATCATTTGTAACATTACAGGCCATGATTATACCGAATAATCCTGATCATAATCATACCAATTAATAGTCCATCTATGCACTACGGGTCAAAGATGACTTTCATCACAATATAAGCATGAGGATGATGACAATGATATAAGAATTCAATTAAATGAGAGCAAGGATTAATTTTAAAGATTTATAATTCAATTTATTCAGAATTCAATAATTTTCAAATTGTCAACATGATACTGCTTTGTGTAGTAAAATTCAAGAATAATATTGTATAAAAAATAATTTGGACAGAAAAGAAATCAATTTTTGTCATGAATAGTACCCCGGATGAATAGTACCCGAGTAAATAGTACTCCGTGAATAGTACTTCGGGAATAGTACCCCGTGAATAGTACCCCGACTTAAAAAGATTAAAAATTATCAAGAATGCTCAGAATAATATTTTCATGAAAAGATACTAGATGAAGTGCAATTTTTAAGGATATTCTACTAATTTCACAGAGTATAGAAACAATACTTAACAAAATGAGTGTACAATTCAAAATCTGAAATGAAATAATATTACTTACATACTATAGAGTATGGAAGAAAATATTATTGCTTACGAATATTGAACAAAAATAATATTCATTACCTTAAAAGAAGAGTATTTCTAACTGGTAGGGCGGGAATATTCTTAAAGAAAACTTGCACTATTTTTTACACTCAAAACTTCTTTAAACTCTAAAGATACACTCAATATCATAGAAGAAGAATTTTCTAATTCTGATGTGATTTTCAATTCTAAACTAAGCATCCTAATTATAAGAGAATGGAAGGATACTATTTGACAGAAGTTTTTATTCACGGGCGCGAATTCGTTGATTTCAAGTGAATTTTCTGATATTCACTATTCATTATTATGCAATAAAATATTCTAATAAAACAAAAATTTTAAATAAAATATAATATATTCTCTTTATAATCTAATAAAACAAAACTTATTATATATATATATATATTGTGACGCCCCCAAAATAGGCATACATCACCTATTCTGAGTCGCCAAATACATAGTACAGAATACAAATACAATCTTAAATATACAACATGAGTTGAGAGTTTTAATACAAATATTGTCTTCTAGACAGTATTAAAACTCAAAATAAGTCCTCAATATATTTATTAACACACTATTTCATAGAATAGTGAGTACTACTAATGCTATCGTCTAGACCGTCACTCCATTCCCCGACTAGTCCCTGCTACGTTCTCATTTTCTGAAGAGAACAATGAAAGTAAAAGGGTGAGCTCAACTAGCCCAGTAAGAAATATTATGACTAAGATAATGCAGAATAAATTATCATTAGCCTTCAACAATGTTAAACTGATAAAATACAATAGACATCAAGTTTAACTGTAGCGGAACAAACAACCCATTAAAAGAGTCAAGTAGAGAATAAAATCTACTATCTTTTACTCCCTCCTATGCAGATTAAATGACGTTTTAGGGAGTTTAATTTTATTCTATATAAGTGTCGTTTTGGAATCTCTATGCAATATTGCACTATTTTTTTCTAATTTACCCCTCTATTTAATATGCTTAGTAAATGCAATTGTGGAGAGAGAAATAATTAATTAAGGACAATTGTGGAGAATGAAAAGAGACAATTGTGGAGAGAGAAAAAATTAATTAGGGACATAAAAGATATTTTGTGTTATTTCTTAATAAGTGTGCTTAACTCTAAAATGTCATTTAATCTGAATAGGAGGGAGTATGATTTAAAAAAGTTTTTCATCACTTTTATCGCTGAGACTCAACTTAATAAATAAACCACATCATCCCTGTACTACGGCCAAGGATATTCATTAGTATCACATCCACAAATTATCTATGCACTTCGGCCAAGGATATTCGTGTATTCATCAATGGTCATGATCATGTCAACAACTGTCCATCAATGTACTACGGGCCAATGAGGACTTTTACCACATCATTTGTAACATTAAGGTCATGATTATACTGAATAATCCCTGGTCATAATCATACCAAGTCCATCTATGCACTATAGGCCACAGATGACTTTCAACATAATATAAACATGAGGATGATGACAATGATATAAAAATTCAATAAAACAAGTTCAAGAATTATTTTATCCAGGAAACAATAACGTCCAAATTGTCAACATGATACTTCTTTGTGGAGTAAAATTTAAGAATGCTCAGAAGAATATTTTCATGAAAAAATACTGGATGAATCGCAAATATCAAGGATATTCCACTAATTTCATGGAGTATAAAAGTCAAAACTTTAACCAACTGAGTATAATAAAGAATGGAATAACAAAATAAATCACCGGATATACGATAGTAATCGCATGCACGAGTTATTCCAACAGAATAATAAATAATGGAACTAGGTCATGCGTAAACGCACGTACGAATATTCTAATGAATAATAAATAATGGAATCGGTCATTATGTAAACGCATTGCGTGACGAGGATATTCCAACCGAATAATAAACAACGGAATTCAGTCATGCGTAAACGCACAGACAGGATGTTCCAACAGAATAATAAATAACGGAACCGAAAGTCATGCATAATTTACGCATGACAAGATGTTCCAACAGAATAATAAAGAATTGAATAATAGAAGAATTTCACCATGTATGCGGTATCTTGACAGACAAAAGTTATTCTAACATAATAATAAAGAATGGAATAACAGAAGAATTTCACTAAGTATGCGATTGCAAATTAAAAGTTATTCCAACATAATAACAAAGAATGGAATAACAAAAGTTCTCTTCATGAAGACGAAAGAAAGAAATAATACCCCTTATCGTAAAAGAAGAGTATTCCGACTGGTAGGGCGATGATATTCTTGAAGAAAACTTGCATTATGCTCAAAGCTTCTTAAAACTCTAAAGAAATAAACTCAAGATTATAGAAGAATTCTCTGAACTTCTGGTGTGGTTTTCAATTCTAACTAAGAATCCTGTTTATAGAAAAATAGAAAGGATACTATGCTGCACTATGTAATAAAATAAAATATATTTTATTTATAATCAAATAAAACCAAACTTTATAAAAAGTATTCTGTTTTATATAAAAAGATTTTACTATGCAAACAATATGCAGGCACTATGCAAATACTATGCATAATAAAATATAATATATTCTAATTATTGTCTAATAAAACAAATAACTTTATAAAAGTATTCTGTTTTATATAAAAAGATTTTACTATACAAAACACTATGCATAATAGAATATAATATATTCTAATTATTGTCTAATAAAATAAATAACTTTATAAAATTATTATGTTTTATATAAAAAACTTTTTTTTATTACATTAATAATACTAATAAAACAAAATTTATCATCATTATTATAATTCACAATATTAATCGACCAGGTCATTCCCAAGAAAGAGAGGGCTTTCCAATAAGAATTTCTCCCTATTGGCACGCAATTAGGTGACCAAACCTCTCCTTGACAAAACTTCTAGACATCGTTAATATTGCAAATAATAATATTAATAACTATGTCATCTCAATTATTGATTTAATAATATATAAAATATCGACAATAATTGAATCAAATAACGTGAGATACTATGCAACAATTACTGAAGCAATAAATGAACAAAACTCAGTGACTTCTCACGTAAGCATCAATAATCAATACCGTGTGCTACTATGCAACCACGCGTATTACTGTACTTTTACTACCGAGTAGTTCAACAGTTTTAACTGTAAAACTTCCGTCGTTATTTTCATAAAAATATTTTTGTCGTTTTCTCAATCCGATAATAATTCCGTTGTGGGGTCCACCAATGATTTTGCCGTCGTACGAATATTTCTTGTTAAAATGAACATTCCCCGACCAATCGAATATTATATAACAACTTGCGTACTTTGCAAAATTTATAAATATTACTCACAACTATAACATTATATCAAATTCATTCCATAATATTTAAAAATGATATTTATAAAAAAATCATCTTTATTAAAAAATTGGGGTGTTACATATATATATATATATATATATATATATATATATATCTTGAATAACTTTCTATCAATTATTTTGAAAAATGAGTAAGTGAGGGTCCAAATAATACGCCAAACTTACAACAAATACTTCATAAATATCCTATCTTTTTATCTCAATTCACTTGACTTCACAAAACACATTTTTAAACAACAATTATTCATCAATAATATTAAAACTTGCAATATTAACAACCAGATCATTCCCAGGAAAGAGGGGGCTTTTCGATAAGAATTTCTCCCCATTGGCGCACAATTAGATGACCAAATCCCTTTACTCGACAAAAATTTTTAGACATTGTCAATAATGCAAATAATAATATGAATAACTTTGTCGTCTCAATTATTTATTTAATAATATAAAATATTATGCGGATGATACTGTGACAATAATTAAATCAATAATGTGAGATACTATGCAACAATTATTGTAGCAATAATTGAATATAACTAAGCGACTTCTCACGTAAGATCAAAATCTGGTGTCTATATCTTATGCTAACCACACACGACATCGTACTTTTATCAATCGAGTATTTCAACAGTTAACGGTAAAACTTTCGTCGTTATTTTTATTAAAGTTATTTCTGTCGTTTTCTCACTTTGACAGTAATTCCGTTGTGGGGTCCGCCAATGATTGTGCCGTTATACGAATATTCTCCGACCAATCGAATATTTTATGACAACTTGTTTACTTTGAAAATTTATAAATATTATCCATAACTATAATATTATATCAAATCCACACCTTAATATTCAAGAATAATATTTAGAGAAAATTAAATATTTATTCATAAAAGTTGAGGTCTTACAGGATTCATTATAATGATTTATCCTCCAAAATAATTATTAAATACACTATTTTTATTTTATTCATTCATTCATTTATTCCATTCCATCAATTCAAACGTAACATTAAGGTTGATGTTAGAAGTCTTAAATTTTTGGTCAACATTAGTTAAATAAATCTCATGTAAGTGGCAATATTATAAATTATTATTAAAATGGGCTATATGTATATACACAGCTGTGTATTACACAGTAGGACAATGACGATAGATTTTTTGAGCTATAGCGACGGTAAATTGTCGCCATAGCCCAGAATAGCTATGACGACTGGTGAAACCGTCGCTATAGCCTACTGTATAATACACAGCTGTGTACATACATTTTTCTCTATTAAAATATTCAATATCGCGTCATTTAAATCCCATTTGAAACTCAAAATTTGAGACTCCCTAGCATTACTCAATATTTAATAATAGATCCCTTTTCTTATTCTCTCTTTTATATATATATATATATATATATATATATATATATATATAGGGTTAGATCGAAGAGGATCCCTTACTTTCTTAAAATGAGAATTTTTTTTTTGCTTTTTTTTGAAACAACTAAAAAAAGTTTAATATTTTATGGAATCGAAATTTTTCATAATGTCGATGTTTTGGGTGTGATTTGGAGTGCATTATAACAAAACATGTATATATATGAAAGCAGACTGCACTCACCACTTTTTTAGTATAGGTATTCAAAAACACGCCCAAAACATTGTATTGTGAAAAAATTTTAGGCCCATAAAATATTAAACTTTTTTTAGTTGTTTTAAAAAAGCAAAAAAAACAAAAAAAAATCTCTCATTTTAAGAAAGTAAGGGATCCTTACTTGATCATTTCTCATATATATATATATATATATATTGTGCATAGTATTTTGTATATAGGTTGTGTTCATATCATTTTTTCAGTAGTTATTCCTTCATTCCCAAAAGAAAACAAATTCCTTATATACAAATATATTATTTCTATATCTTTCAACTGAAGTGTTACAATTCTATTCTAAACATAGGATCAGTATCAAAATGAATCTTTTGAAGTCAAATTCAAAACTATCTAGACAATATTATCATTTTTTATTTTTAAAAATTAAATAAATCACATTAATTTTAAAATTAAAAATAATTTTATATTTTCAAAATATTAAATATTTTAAACGACATTCACTATTGTATTAACTAGATAAATAAATTATATTAATTAATTATGAGTTTAAAAATAGGACAGATTGATTGTCTTTAAATAATAAAAGAAAATTGACGACTACAAAGGTGAAAATAGTTGGCCACTAATTGGTTTTTAACAATGAGAGGAAGGAGGAAACGAAAAAGAAGCCGCCACAATGTCAACTCCACTCTAACCGGCCGGCCGGCCGGATCCCAAGTGATTACGATTATACTGTTTTGGATCAAAAATAGAAGAGTGATGCCACACAGAATAGAACGTCCGTCAAAACAAGGCCAACCACATCAAAAACTACTATGTATTATGTATATATCTGCAATTAAAAAACATACAGACGGAGATTTTAGGAATGAAAAATTGGGCTCTACTTTAATAAAATAATAGATAAATGTCATAAAATAATATGAATGAAAAAAAAATATTAGAGAGATTAAAAAGAGTGGAAAATAAAATGTGACACAGAGAGCAGTTATTTTTACTTCTTTCGAATAAATAAAATAGCCTTATGAGTAGTTGTTTTACCATTGAAGTTCAATGGTAAAACAACTATTCATATAACGCTTTGGGTAAGAGGTCTCGAGATTCATTCCTGCCTTGGACGGCAGGAATGTTAAGATTTCAACTGGAATTAGCACAAAAAAAAAATGTAGTTGTTGAAGGAACTGAGGATTCCATCAAATGTCGCCTTTGAACTGTTACACATATAATTGTGAATGCGACTGTAATGGACATAACGATTTCAGAGATGGACAAAAAAGTAAAGCAGAAATTTATACTCACCCAATAAATGCAGTAGCATAACGGAGACCATCAAAAGCACACCTATGGAGAAATGAAGTGCATAGAAGAAAAAGATAACTTATTCCGATTTATGAACTAGATGTGGTTATGGCTCATAATAAAGACTAGATGGACAATTGGAATAAGAAAAGAACAGCGCAAGCTGCACAACACCTGATTAATCTCTGGATCACAGACGACTGACTATATTAGCAATGGTTTAGATTCGTTAGCTATTAATACGTTACAACAGTAATGTGAGTGAATGATCTTACCAGTGACCGGTGCCAAAAAAAGACGCGAAGCTAAAAGGCTCCATTGTGTTACAGGAGAATAATACAAGGATAAAGTTCCAGAAGAGCCATTGTTGGCATACTGTTCCAAGCCCTTCAACCTCAATATGAACCAGCCTAGAAAAACAGAATATATACATCACCAAATCTGACTATCACCTCTTTAAAATTATAGACGCAACAAAAAGTTATCCCTAATATTCAAACTTTCACAACACACACATAAAAGTGAGCGCAAGACTAAACCTGTAAATGTAGCTCAAATAATACTCCATTCATCCAAATTCATTATCTAGATGTCCAATAATTTGAGTACATTTGAAAATTAAGCTACCAAATGTAATGATTTTCCTAACATACCAATCATACTTGCATAATTACACATCCATAATCTGCATATTTAGATTTCAAATGTTTCCTCGAAAAATTGAACTTCTCAATGAGGACAATATTTTGGGGATGGAGGGGGGAATACTAGCAAAGTTAAGGCTATAAAAAAGTTTTGACGATGCTTCATAGAATTTGCGATTGAGGACAAGGGTTGTATTCCATTCTTGGTTTCTACTTGCATTTAGCGGATTGTACCATCATTTTCCTTTGGCTCAGAAGTGCTACAGTTCCCCTAGACATTTCCATGTTCTTTACGATTGGTTGAATCAATACTCAAAATTTATGTGAAGAAGTTTGAAATGATTCTTGTCAGAGGAGTTAGAGAACTAAATCCTTACCTGTGATACATCTTGGTCTTCCTTTAGGGGCTACTCATAAATCAAAACTTATTTGAGGTCCTGCAGTGGAATGCTTATTAAAAACTTATTTAGGTACAACAGCAAAAGCAGTTCACAAATTTCATAACCTTGTCACATCTACTATTGCATAATCATGATGGACGTCATTAAAAAATCTCAATAAAATGAAATGATATTGAGCATGCTTCTTTCAGCTTTTCTTTTATTGCTATAACCAGTTTTGGGTATTTTTTTCAGTTGAGTGAAAATGCTCAATAAAAAATAATCTGACCCAAGGTTGATTTTTAATATTACTTCAGAGCTGAGCTGCTTATCTGAGTTCAAATGTTTTACTCTTCTACCTGAATAAAGTTATAAATACTACCAAGTAATGATAATACCATTGTTTGTAACATATTTTAACAAGAGAAATAATTCATAGGAACTATTTCAATATTATTTTTAGCTAATACAAACAGACCTCCTTGATTATTTAAACAATCACTTCTGCACAATTATATGTTCAAGAAAAATGATCTTTTCTGCAGTTATTTTTGGGGGAAACAAACAGGCAGATTGTTGCCATGAAAAAGAAATTTGGCTCAATAAAATTTCGATATCTAAGACCAATAAGATGAGCACCTGCCAAGAATTGATGCATAGTGCATCAACATAATTGCACATCCATGCTTCTATATTTGACTTATGGCAATTACCCTCATTGTAACTCTCTAGATTCCACGTACCAGGAACCAATGCATAGAGTACCGGATTAATACGCCCAATGCTCAAATGAAATGACTTCATGTGTTATTCTAGTAAGCAAAGTTGTAACAGCAAGCTAGGAGTCAATAAAACATCCTTGAATTTATGAGCAAATTTCACTTTGACAAAAATGAGGCAATTTCAGACTTCAATTACTGTAGCATACTTTCAGTATTATGGCAATGCAATGAGAGGCGCGGGGGGGGGTTGAACATATATATCCTTGTTACATGACTTGCTCCAAGGAAATCCCATTGGAATGAATGTCTTATCAGTTTACACTCAGGCAGCCAGGAGAAAAACTACCAAGAGAATTTTGAAAGACAAAATTACCACAAAAGTGAAAACATAGCTCATATACAAATGACAAACATCAAAATCAAAGTCCAAAACTTCCCAATATCAGTAGAAGAAATCCCCTTCTGTATCATCTAAATTCCCTCGAAAAGAACAATATGAGGATAAAAATAAAGTTCTATTATGTGAATAATTTAAAACAAGACTTAGAATCCTAAATACATTCAGCTAAACAGTTACAATATGAAAATTAATACTGATAGGACGCTTGAACAGCACCTTCCATAAGGAAACGGAACACCAAGCAATGCCGACACCGTCACTGCAAAATCAAGCTGGAAATTAACTTGAGTAAGGGATCTCAAAAGATAATATAATATTCCTTCAGTTAACTAGAAAATATCATCAGATCACTTATACACAAAGGAATGGCAATCCTGACCTGTTCGATAGAGTCAATGCACACCTTTCTGCCGGCCTGGAAATCAAAACATAAAAAAAATATTATTTTATAGAGTAAAATTCAAAAAACCACATGTGGTTTACTAAAATTCTTGAGTCACCACCTGGTTCAGAAACTACTGTTTCACCATTTGTGGTTTCACCTAAATCATCACAATGACACCTAAATCATCCGGATTTGCATTTATCAGTCAATAATTGATATTGTTAAGGGAGGGGCAAATTTAGGATTGGGATTAAATGGGTTCCACAAGATTCGAGTAGTAGTACTGGTAGTATGAAATGAAACAGTATGGGCTAACAAAAAAGGAATCAATTTGAGTGAAAGCAAAGACGCACCTGTTCTTACCATTTGTAATCTCTGAAAACGAAAGCAAAAACATCTAACCGAAAACATGTTATTTCTCTCTCTCAAAATCAAAAAATAACATGCTTTTGCTATCAAAAAGCATGTTATTGGAAATGCTTTTACCCAGCAATGACATAAACATGTTAATTTTCTTTCCAATTTCCACGATTGAATTAATGTTCTCTCAAGCACAGACACCAAAATATACTTAGCAATAAAATGAAAAATATGGGTTGTTACAAAAATTAAACTTACACAAGTATAAAGATGGCATCCATATTTTTCATGTCTATCTCTCACATGCTTAAAAGGAAATTTCATGCCACACCCAGGAACACTACAGGCAAAAGGTTTGTGTCTGTCACTACAAAACCATATAGTTATTCTGCGCCATGCAGTGATGAGAAATCATGGCAGTAATTAACGCCTGGACGCTTAAGCGATAAAAAAGTCGTTACAATGTGCAATTTATATATTATTTATTTTACTTAACAAGTATATTGGGAATAAAATTTCATATGCATTAAAACTCAAAACATAACCCTATAGAATAACATTAAAGACATAATTATGTAAATACTTAGCAATAACAATCCAAAAACAAAGCAGATAAATTGTACCGCTATAAACCACATCAAGTAAATAAATGTTACATATCAATGCATAAAATGTAAAGTGTACATATATAAATTATAAATAAATACATATATAAATATATATAATTTATTATTATTATATTATATATTATTATATATATATATTAATATTATATATTAATATATTGATAATATTTATATATTTATAATTTAATAATAATATTTATAATAGTTTATATTTATTATTATAATTTATAATTATAATAATTAGATTTATAATTATAATTATTTATTATATATATAAAGACCCAGCAAAAGAAAGAAGGCTAACGAAAAAAGAAAAAAAAATTCGACACCCTGTTACTTATCAGACATATCCAAAAAGAAAAAACCATATCCAAGCAGTCGACCAGCAAGAAGAAAAAGGTGAAGAAAAAAAAAACGAAGAAGAAGACGTAGCTGGTAGTCGTCGATCGTAGTTTCCTCGTCGATTGGAGTCGCCTCGCCGATCAGAGTCGCCGAACGTTGTCTCTCGTTCGGTCGCAGCCCAGTCGACTTCGCTTCTCTCCCTCTCTCTTGGTTCTCTCGACTTTAAAGTTGGATGATGTTCTCTGAATCGATTGTCAATTGAGTGGTTAGGTTTGGCTTTCGTACAATCATTGGGTTGACTTTCCCTGCGACGTCGTTTTTTTTAAAACCCAGTTTAGATTTGGGTCGACCTATGAAACCAAGTCGCTCGACCATCTTGGTAGTCGCCCAAGTCATCACCTGGTTGTCCAAGGCGACGCCTTTGTTTTTCAGTCGCTCGCCTTTCGCCCAAAAACTAAGTCGCGCACTCGCCTGACACATCTCATACCGACTGGACGACTTGGCGTCGCCTAGGCGACGCCTTAACAACATAGTACAGAACCAGCGTCATCTTGTGCTGCTCACAAAAATAAAGAACACAGCATCAACGTCCCTCCAATCTAGAGCTGATAAGTGAAAGTTTCAAAGTTTGGTGACATTGGTGTCAATGCAACTACAAGCTTGTATGATTGTTGTTGTTACATTCAGATTACTTTCCACTGCATGCTCAACGGGAGACAGGGAGAACTTCTCAGATTCCCAAGCATAAGTGGCTAATATTTATTCCCAGGCTAAAAGTGCAGAAATACAGTGTGTTTCCCTAATATTAATATCAACACTCTTTGTTTCAAAATAGGGCATATACATGTTGACTTCCCTTTACTTGGCCAGACAATTAAGGCTTCACTCAATCCAATAATAATGTAAACAAATTTAAGCAACTCAATCCAATAATAATGTATTTATGTAGACAAACAGATACTCCCTCTATTTCTAAAAAATTGTCGTTTAAGGTTAATGCTCACATATTAAGAAATATAATTAATACATAGCAAAAATACTATACTACCCTTATTAATTGTCTCAACCAATTATTCCCCTCCCAATGTTTCTTATTCAATTCAACCAATTACTTTATTCAACCAATTACTACTTGGAATATAAGATTAAATTGAATAAGAATCATTGGTAAGAAGAAAAACTTTAAATAGAAGAAAGTTTTAAATAAGGATAAAATAGGAAAAAAATAATTTAATGCAGTATTGATAAACTCAAAACGATAATCTTTTTAGAACAAAAATTACTTCCTATAACGACAATCTTTTAAAAACGGAGGGAATACAATGCTAGCAGCCTAACTATGGTTCTCTCAAATTCCGGTTTTAATAGGCAAAGTAAACCTTCCTCAAATAAATTAACATCACAAAATTAACACAAAACACAACCATGAAGCTGAATAACACATATTTAGCCCAAATTGAGAGAATAAACCAGAAGCCTCAACTTGAAAAACACAAAAAGGCCCAACTTAAAAACAGCAGAATTCAATCAAATTTCACCAAAAGACACAAAGTAACATAAAATTAGACAATACCCATTAACCCAATTCACACCAACAAAACTGCCTTTATTAAACTAAAATAACCACTTAAATATTACAAAATCTCTGTTGTATCCCTCTGAAGACTCCTACTGAGCAATTGTAGCAGCTCTGGCACCCATTGACTGCCGCTGTTAGAACACCCTAATATTACCCCTTTTGGGATTAATGAGCTCAATGGTGAATCGATCATTCGATTTCCTATTAAGATTACGAGAACGAAAGAATGGAAAAGAACGACGGAATTGAAAAAAAGTAAGAAAGCCTGCTATGGCTACTGCAAAACCTCCTCTTCTTTTCTTAATAATAAGGCCTTTGACCTTTGTATTCGTTCGCCAAATCTTGTTCAGTTCCTTCCAAGCTCGGTTTTGTCTGAATCTTCGTGAAAGAAGAAGATGCGGTTCACCAGCCACTACATCTGTGGATCCCACCAAATCATCAAACCTGGCGGTTGCTTGCTCTTTGACCAGTGATTCACCGACCACTATATCGATGAAGAGTCTCTCCAAAATACGCCCTCTGATCAGTGATTCTTTGGCCACTGGATCCAGGAATCCCACCTTATTCTCAAATCTGGTGGCTCGGTTGATTGGCACTCCTGCAAGCTCATCTTGCATACAAATTCTGGGGGTCCCAAGTCCTGCATCCACCAAGAACATTTTTTCCCCTAAGCGTAAAACTTCAGATTTTAAGGCGTTTCCCGTACCTAAGAAAAAACTGGAATTAGATCTTGGAAATGATCGACTCATATAGATGCTCATATATCTGATCTTGGATTTAGATTTTGGAAAAATGAGGGCCGTGTTGGTCGTAGACGACGGCGGTGACATGGTGGCGGAGAAAACTCTAACGGTGAAGCTCTGAGTACTACGGTGGTGGAGGATGGAGGATCGTGAGAGCAGCGTCGTCTCAACACTGTATTGCCTCACATTTGGGCAAATCCTGAAATGGGTTGAAGGGATTGAGCTTTCTGGGTGAAGAAAATGGTGGGAATTCTTGGGTTTGGAAGGTGAAATTGGGTCTGAATTGCATTGATTTGAGAGAGAGGGGTGTGATTTTAAGGAAAACAAATTTGTGGGTTTTGAAGAGGTTTGTAAAGGGTATCTGGAGAGGAATTTATAGAGAGAGATTGATGAACGATTATGCATTTTGAAGGAGGGAGAGAGATAAAGTAACTGAAATTTTAACTGTTACTCGAAAGAAGAAGAAGGAGGCGGTTCTATGGCTTTATAGGAGAACAACATGCCCTAATATGTTTGAGCAAAAAATAATTACTGAATTTAATAATATTTATGTTGAAGTTATTTGAACTTATTTCACTCCTTAAAATTGAAATTAGAGATAACTAGTTATTAGAAAAACTCGTGCAATGTACGAATTAAAATAATAAAATATTATTATTCAGATATTTAAAAAATTAATTATCAAATTATATTTTATATTATTTAGATGTCTTAACTCTTCATATTTTAATATTTAATTTTATCAAACATAACCTTGAGTAGGCTAACAAAAGATCAAACATTGAGATTTTAAAAATTTTATAACTAAATATTTAATATTACACAAGTTCTTATTTTGACTGAGTTAGCTAACAATATTATGATATTTTTATAAATATTGAATTTTACACAAGTTCTTGTTTTTAAATAAGAAATTAATATTTTCACATATTTTTTTCGATATTTGTTGGCCATAATCCTTTTTTCCTTATTAGGTAGAGACTTAATTAGCCTCTCCTTGGATCGTGTTACTCACTGTCTTGGTTAATTAGAATGATTTGGCCAGGTTATTCGATCATTCCATTGGGTCCTTTTCGCTTGGATCCAGGTCGTTTGGGTCATTTCTATTATTTGGGCTTTAGTCATTGAATTGGCCCATTACACAAATTGTCACTTAATCCAACTTTAATTCCAGAATCATTATGCCAAATGATAGTTGACAACTATGTCGCCACTTTTTCCGCATTTACATTAATGAGGATGGGACTCGGATAATCATGCGGTGGCAAACGATTGGTAGCAGTGTGGAAGTAAAGTTGTATACTTTAATTTGAAATGGCCAGAGGGAGTGGGGAAAAAGGTGTCAGTAGATGATGAGTGGCACGGTAAACCGGAATTGGAGTATGTATGAGGCTAAGATCACATAAGAGGGTAGGTAACAAAATATTACACACACATTCATATTATTATTTTCTCTCAGGCATTAGATATTACTTTCTCTCCATTGTTAACCTTGTGATCGCCGATCATCGACTCTCTGAAGCTATCCCCGACTCGCCGCCGTGCCGAGCTTTTGGTGTTGACTTGTTGGTATGCGGGGATATCTGATGACGTCTTGGTGATTGGGGACGTGGAGAAAGATCTTGGCGTTAACATCAAGCTGCTAGAAGGAGGGTCAGGTTCTAGTGTTCTTGAAGTTTTCAATCACAAATCAGAATGCGCTGCACGCGGAATCCATGGTGAAGAAAGAGAAAAGCAGTTATTTCTAAAGGATACCGATGGCTATGACTTCGTCTGCAAACAATGAGTATCTGTCGAGGATTGATTGGGTCCTTCAAAGAGTGCTCACGCTGGTACTGCTTCCAAGCAAGTTTCTGAGGGTTATCGTTCGAGAGCCCAATGTGATGCTAGAAGAAGATTTATTTTTGTCGCCGAGAGAAGACGACCATGGTCGGAAAAAGGATAGAAAGGCATACCGCTTAAAATCCTATACCAAGTGGTCGACCGACGTGATCGATCAAGTTAGAAAGAAGTCTACACTTTAAAGACATGTCTCGAGGTAGTCTTGGGATTATGGTGAAGCGAGTAGATGAAGACCCAATGACCATTTTCCGATTGGTAGAAGAAGGGTATTATACTATTGGTCTTGGGATTATGGTCGAAGCGAGTAGATGAAGACCCAACATGTGACGCCCCCAAAATTAGGTATCGTCACCCATCTTGTGTGACGCCCCAAAATAGGTATACATCACCTATTACAATTGTCAATACATAATGCGAAACAACTACAACTTTATTATTACAACAAGAAATCGTGAGTTTGAATACAAATATTATCTTCTACACAATATCTATACTCAAATAAATCCTCATCACATTTATTGATACATTATTTTACAAAAATGGTGAGGACTACTAAACAATCCTTTCTAAAACCTTCATTCCATACCACAAGCTACGTACTCATTTATATTCTCGCCTCACGAGAAAAATGGAACAAAAAGGAAAAGGGTGAACTCAACTATTTCAAGAAAGAATATTATGACTAAGATAATATACAACAAATTACCGTTAGTCTTCAACAGGGAAAAATTTAATAGAATACTGATAGACAACAAATTTTAAATCAATATTCGCAGATGAAGTAATAATTCATTAGAAGAGTTAAGTAGAGAATGCAAACTACTATCTTCATGTATGAATTTAAAAGTTCATCGTCTATCTTTTATCCCCGTAACATCAATCGATATACATCGGAATCAAATATTCATCTTTGCACTCTGGGCCAAAGATATATATTTGATTCCTCATCACATTTATTGATACATTATTTTACAAAAATAGTGAGGACTACTAAATAACTCTCTAGAACCTTCATTCCATACCCCACTTCGTACTCGCTTATATTCTCGCCTCCCCGAGAAGAAAAATGGAACAAAAGGAAAAGGGTAAGCTCAACTAGCCAAGGTAAAGAATATTATGACTAAGATAATATACAACAAATTATCATTAGTCTTCAACAGGGAAAAATTTAATAGAATACAATAGGCAACAAGTTTTTAAATCAATATTCAGAATGAAATAATAATTCATTAGAAGAGTTAAGTAGAGAATGCAAACTACTATCTTCTATGTATGAATTTAAAAGTTCATCGCATATCTTTTATTCTGTAATATCAATCAATATATATCGGAATCAAATATTCATCTTTGCACTACTGAGCCAAAGATATTCATCGATTGGTCGTGTTCATCTAAACACTGCTCATCTTTGTACTACGGGCCAAAGATATTCATCGAAATCATTCATCTTTTGCACTACAAAAGCCAAAGATATTCAATAATATCATCATTTAAGACCGAGGATGATGAAAAATATTTTTAAAAAAAGCGAATCCAAATTGAAACAAAATGACAAAGATTAAGGATTAAGGATTAGTACTTTGTTTTATCCACGTCCAAAAATACCTCAAAAATAATTATAGTGGTGTAAAATTCAAGAATGATCAAAACATGGATACAATCAAAGCTAGTATCCGAATAGATATTTTAGACGAAATTTTTTTTATCATTTTTAGATGAATAAGGCCAGTGATTCGTGAATAGTGTTGTATCGTGAATAGTCTTGGTATCACGTGAATAGTAACTCAGACACCAAAAGTTCCAAATTTGATAAAACTTGGATCAATATTTCAACATAATGATATTGAAGAAATAATATCATTCTGAAAAAATAATATTCCTTACCTCACAAAGACAAGATTTTTTAGTTGAAACAGGATATTGACTATAACTTGAACTTGCACCAGTATAACAATACTCAAAGTATACTCAAAATACTCACAAGAATATACGTTCGATAATATAGAGAGAAAACTTCGAGTTTACGGTGTGATTTTCAATTCTAACCTAAGCACCCTATTTATAGGAAATTGCTTAGAACACAAAAGCGAGAAAATTTAATAAAATATTAATATATAAATTAAATTTTCCTCACGCCTAACCTTCCAAGAACTGAATTCAGCTCATTCAACACACATGTGTAACACACCATAATGAAAAACGTTTTTATTATTTAAAATATTTTAAACTTCCAAAATCAATTATTTTTTGTTTCTTGAACTTCAATAATTCATAATAAATAGCCCTTCTATCGGAAAATTGAATCTTATGAGTTTTTATAGAAAATTCAATTCTCTACAACTTTGCGGAAGAAAGTTTTTCCAAATTCCAAATAAAAATTGACCAAAATTCACAAAGCGGGAGATTTTTAAATTTATAATCAAATTTCGATTCGATAAATGGGGTAATTGACATGTTTAACATGTTTTAAACATTTATTGTAATAAAAACCTCCTCGTATACTCATATATCCCACATTCGTTGTAAAAATATCACCATTATTATATTATTAAAATATAATAATATATTTAAATGAATTATTTTATCGGAAAAAGATAAAATTTCAATTTTCAACCATCATTACATTAAAATTTTCTCCATCTATATCCACATAAAATCAATATTTTTCTCATCATATGAATCAATAATTATTTATTCCCAAATAATATTACTGAGAATCACAATATTGACAATCAGACGATTTCAGGAAAGAGAGGGCTTTCCAATAAGAATTTCTCCTTCTCTGGCGCAATTGATTAGGTGACCAAACCTCTCCTTAGACGTAACTTTCAGACATTGCCAATAATGTTATCTAATAATATTATTCAGATAATATGAATTATCGCTTCGATAATGAAAAATCTTGTGTAATGACAATTATTCAAACAACAAAGAATATAAAATATCAACGCAACAATTATTAAATCAATAAAATCTTGAGCGATTAATTCTGTAACCATTATTGAGTAGTCGCCTTCACGTAAGAATCAATAATTGGTGCAATAATACAAGTAATAATCTGTGTTTTAACCATTTAAAGTATTTTAACAAGATTAATACTTGAATAATTCTGTTGTTATTTTTAAACAACTTATATTTGTCGTTTCTTTCATCCAATCGCTTTCACAGTTATACACACGTATCACATTTGTCGCATTTAATATGCGAATATTAAAACGATCACGAATATTCCACCACCAAACGAATATTAAAACAATGATGAATACTTTATAACCACTTGCTTATTTTGAAATATTTGCGTATTTTACCCACTAACTATCCACATTAATCAAATCAACCCTTACTATTTCAAAATAATAAAATAGAAAATTAAATTTCATTAATAATAAGTTGGGGTCTTACAATAATTTTTTGAATTTACATTTTAATTTGAATGCTACAGTTTTAAAAGTTGAAACTTTGTAGTTTGAATATATAGTACCTTTTCTAGTGTTGAAACTAAGAATCAAGTTTTACTCACTTGATTAATATCAACATTTTGAATAACTAAAGGCTGTTTAAAAATTCTCTACATTATATTCAAAGTTAACACATAATGAGCATGCTGCCATCACATCTGATAATGCTCCAAACGTGAGAGCGAGGCATACAAGTTTCATCAAGATGAAACCTTTTTAAGAACATAAATTTGATATTTTCGATGATCATTTCTTTCACTTTTGTTGTGCACCTAAACCAAAGAATATAAATGGAAGTAGGGCTGGCAATCGTGTCGTGTTAAGCGAATTTGTGTCAAGTCGAAACTCGTGTATATACGTGTTTATAACACGAACCTGTTTATTAATCATGTTTGTGTCAAAAATTAATACGTGTTTAAAATGGTGTTTATGACACGACCCCGTTTATGACACGTGACAACCCAACTAGAAAACCCAAAGAGCATCACAACTTGATCCAGAAATAAGCAAATAATGTTTATTAATAAAAAATGTTGTGGATTTAACAATTACCATAACTTAAAGAAGAGCTGTATTTTATGAAAGAGAAACAGAATAGTTGCACAAACACAGATCAGTAAATTTATATAATCACAACTTGATCCAGAAATAAATTTATGAATTAACTTGATCGATCCAAACGGTGGTTCAAATGATCCGGTGAATCGTTTATTTTTAAATATTTTTTTTGTACTAAAACTTTTTTAATATTAAAATTAAATAATATTGTAACTCAATTTTATTATATTTTAATTTATAAAAATGAGATTTTTTAAAATTTTACTAATTACTAATAATATATATATTTTTATATATTTATAATGTCACCGTCTCAATAGCGCTGGTTGATCTACAGCCACCAAAGCACAGACGTCATTGAATGAACCTTCCGCCACAAAAGTAAAGTAATAGAATTAAATAAGAAATTAGTTAGTTAATTACTAGTAATTAATTGGAGTAGTAGAAGATGAGGAGAAATATGCAATCGTCAAATGGCCACATCACAGTCGATTATCTCCAACGACAGCGTTAAGGGTCAACGCTCATCGATATAAAGTTTCTACATTGATTGGGCGACACTCCAATTCAATACAAGATAATTATTCAATTATTTTCATTTGCTGTCCTTTTTAAACCCTCCCAAATTCCCATTCCCAATCCAATTATTAAGCAACCTAATTCTGGAGCTCGTCTTTGTCTCAGGTAATTCACCGAACACACACCTGAAGTACAATTTTTTTATGTATTTATGATTGGTTTATACAGTATATATTAACAAGGTTGATGCTTTTGCTTTAAGGTTTAGTTAAAAAGATTATTTCTTTGATACCTTATGTTTAAAACTTTGCAACTAATTGTGATGGGTATGCTGAGTTGACCTGATTTTACTAGATTTGTTGTTTGTCGGGTATAAATATGCAGGCGTGGTGGTAGATTTGAGCTTGGTGGGGGTTTGCTTTGCGAGTAATTGTATTTCACTGGAAATTTTTGGGGGCTTGATTGGCTGAATTTGAACGAGTTTATAGATGAGAAATTGTGGGTATTGAAGGTTTTTGAATAGTTTTCTAGGTTGATGATATTGTTGGTGTTCTGTTGAAGTTTGATGTTTTGGATATTTTTCGTTGTGTGAGAACTGGTGGAGATTTTGATTTGGGTTCTCACCATTGAAAGGAGGATTCGGAAAGAAATTGCAGGATAACACTATTTGGTGTTGTGTTGAGATCGATAGGCTAATTGTATTGACTTTTGAGCAATTCATTTGCCATTTATTAGAAGCTAAGAGATTTGATTGGAAATGAAGGGAATTCTAGGATTGCCATGTGATCACTAGGTTGTCTAGAAATAAAAAAAAGGCTGGAAATCTCGCTTTTCTTTACAGCCAAGTTTTGAAATTTGGGCTGGTTGTTGGTTTGCTTTTGAGTTCAGAATTTGAGGGAGATTGGCTTTGAAAAAATCATGATGGATGAAGGCCAAGGTAGCTCAGGTGCTCTGCCTCCTTTTATTGCGAAGACGTATGAAATGGTAGATGATCTTTCAACGGATCCCATTGTCTCTTGGAGTCAGAACAATAAAAGCTTCATTGTGTGGAATCCACCAGAATTTTCTAGGATTTTGTTGCCCAGATTCTTCAAGCACAATAACTTCTCCAGCTTTATCAGACAGCTCAATACATATGTAAGGCAACTAGATTTTCCCTTTTTTCACATATTTTTTTCAGTGCTCGAGTCTATCATAAGTTCTTGCATATTGTTTGTGCATAAATTTTTGGTGTGGATTTTTTAAACCAGGGTTTTAGGAAAGTTGATCCTGAACAATGGGAATTTGCTAATGAGGATTTTGTCAGAGGTCAGCCACACCTTTTAAAGAACATTCACAGACGCAAGCCAGTGCACAGTCATTCAATACAGAATCATAATGGACAAGGAGCTTCTTCATCTCCATTAACTGATTTAGAAAGACAGGGATACAACGAAGACATTGAAAGACTGAGATACGAAAAAGAATCACTTCACTTGGAGGTTCAAAGACATAATCAGGAGAAGCAACAATTTGAATTGCAAATGCAGGTTCTGTCAGAGCGTCTGCAACATGTGGAACAACGCCAAAAAGATATGGTATCTTCCTTGGCTCAAACCTTTCAAAAACCAGAAATTGCCTCGACTCTCATGCCACAATCAGAAGAAATACATTACAGAAAGAGAAGGTTGCCAAGGAAAAGTTCCTTCCAGGATGATGGAAGCTCTGAAGATGATCAGACAAGTGCTTCCCTAGGTTTCACAAGAGAAAGTTTAAATGCTTTTTCTCCTTCGACCTTGAACAAGGAATTGTTGGAGCAATTGGAGTCTTCTCTGTATTTTTGGGAGACCATAGTACTAGATGTTACTTTACCTAACATGCCAGAGATTTCTTCTCTGGACTTGGATGAATCTACAAACATTGCTGACAGCCCGGCTGTATCTTACCCACAAGTAAATGTTGATCTTGGGTTTAAAACTTCTGGGATTGACATGAATTCTGAGCCTGCTATTGCTGTTGTTCCTGAGGTTGCAGCATCAAAAGAACAAGTAGCTGGAAGTGCGGCCAATGTGCCAACTGGGGTCAATGATGTATTCTGGGAACAGTTTCTGACTGAGAATCCTGGTTCAACTGATGCTCCAGAAGTTCCGTCTGAAAGAAAAGATCTTGAGAATAGAAAGAACGAAAGCAAACCTGTTCATCATGGGAAGTTTTGGTGGAATATGAGGAGTGTTAATAACCTTACTGAACAGCTGGGACAGCTTGCTCCAGCAGGAAGAACTTGATGTTAGTTGGTTATATTAGTTTTAGTTATTTGTTCAGGCGTTCAATACTAGATGCTTGTAAATTTAGGACGTGTTATAATAACCAATAGATAGAAATTTCAGATTTCGATACTTGCTATTGTTGTATCATATTACGTGATATGTATTATGTTGCCTAGCATTCTTATATGCGATGAAATTTTGGTTTTATAATGAATCTAATTAGGCTCACGTGCACTATAACTTATATGTTCTGATATTTCAACATGTTTTGATTATGGAATTAATATCTAACTGGAGGAAAATTATCTGAAGAACTTGATACGTGCTGATGGGGGGTGGGGGGGGGGGGGGGGGGGGCGCTTCAAACTGTAGGCAAAGCTTGATGTTGGTCTGGTTGGTATGTTTTTCTTAATTTGTCACTTTACGAGAAGGGGATGTCATTCTCATTGTTTAGTTTGCCTTTAAAACACTGCGTACGTTATCGTTGTTTGGTAAATGCAACAAGTATTAAGGGACATTTCTCCAACCTGAAATTTTTCCTCATTTTGCATGTGTTTTTGTTTCCTGTTTTGGACTGTGCTTATTTAGACACACAAACACCTCTTTTTGTTCCCTCTTAATGGTGGGCATTCCTTATATCTAACTTGAAAGCCAAGTACCAAGTGGGACTTTGGCCCCAACAAATCCTGATGTAACATAAAATAGAAAAAAAAGGGCTCATTTCAATGAACTTCAACTTCAACTAACAATTGATGAACAAATGGTATCATAAGATTTCTTATTGTGACAATTACAGCACCTTCTCTTATGAAACAAAAGACAAAAGTAACTAGAACATAACCCCTAGATAGAAAAAAAGAATGCCAAGTGATATGTTACCCTAGATAGTAAAAATATATTTGCAATGTGTATTCTTAGACACAGACACACATATATGTATAGATATTTCCACATGGTCCCCTCTCGTGAGAGAGGACTGTGGAAATACCAAAAACACACGTGGAAATATCAGTTTCCTATGTTCAACTTTAAAACAAAAGGTGTGGCACAATGCAATTTAGTTAACATCATGTCTATGGTACTAAAACTTTAGATAATTACAAGTTCATTAGAACTAGCTACACAAATGTTACCCTTACAAGTTACAACAATGTTCACATTGTATTGCTGGATCAAAATGGACTTGGTTGAGTTCAAACCACACCTGCCGAAACACCTGTATGATCATGTCATGGTATTCATCGCAATTCAGCGTTAGATAGCATGCCAAGAGTTCCTCAAGCTCTTGTGGGTGTCTGATACCTTCTGCAGTTATCATCTCAACCATTGAATTTTCAAAATCCTCATGCGGATTGATTGAACTTTTAACCACAGCAAAGCTATCAAAGGCGGTTGCGCCTTTGCCTGATCTCTCCTTTGTCGCCTTCTTTGTCTTCATCTTTGCTTTCTTCAAGTCTTCAAGAGCTCTAATCTTGCATTCAATCCTAGCAGCTGTTCTTGGAGTATAAACTCTGACTTTCCTTCTCTGCTTATACCTGTTCCTTGGCGATTCCCTGCAAATTAGAGCAGATTTTCTCTGTTTCTCACTCTTATCTTGCTCCAACTTCGGAGTTTCAAATGCAAAATCTTGTTGAAATCTTCTTGAATCGGAGCTGCCACGCTGTTTTCGCAAACCAGAAGCTGTTGATTTCCCATAATCCTTTTCAGATTTTAGTTCAAAAATATCTTTCGTAGAATTCTCCGCAGCTTTATCCAATTCACTTGGTAATTCTGCGCATTTCTCTTCTCTTTGTTGTGCTGTTCTTGATTTTATATCTGCCAAAGCTCTTCTCCTCAGTACCTTCAATTTCTCACTCTCTTGTCCCCCTTTACATGCATCATTTCCTTGCAGAATTTCAACATTTCGAGGAAATTCTCTTATTTTCCTTCTACCCGGGATCACATTGCTCAACTTGTGACTCTGTTCTCTGGCTCTCGAGCGTTGGGGACTAAGAATCCGAACCTCGTGTTCATCATCCGAATCATACCAAACAGACTGCAAAACCCCTCCAATTTTCTCCCCTTCACACTTTTCTTCTCCAAATGAAAGCCTCCAATATGACTCCTCATTTTCACCATGGAATCGACCTTCAGTCCAACTAGTACGCGGCTGAAATGGTGAATTCTCTCTCTCTTTACTCTCTGTATTTTTTGCTGAATTTGATTTGGTGCTGCCACTCATTTTCTTGAACCTTGAAATCCAAGACATTGGAAAAACACGACCAATAGGAGAATTCAAAGATGATTTCTTTCTTCCCCATTTCATCATTGGCTACAAAAAATGATTCTCTCTTCTGGGCTTGTGTTCTTTTATTTTTTGGGGTGATAAATTTGAAGTTATGAAGTCGCAAAAAAGAAGTTAAATTTGTGTAGATGGGCAGCAGTTAAGGGACGGTTAGGCGGTTAGGTGGTTGTAGAGACTTGTAGGAGTAAATGGGAACGTGGGTTTCTTCATATTTGGGGGTTAGTAGTGGCTTTGTGTTCGACTTCTGCTGCTCCCTCCGTTCCTTAATATAATATAGGTCGTTTTAGAGTTGTACACAAGTAGATAATGATTGTATAACATTAAATATAATATCAATTGTCTATATTGCTCTTGTATTGGTGTAAGAAATTGTTATTTATTGGATAGAAAATAATGAGAGAACTAAAGTTATATTTAATACTTGGGGTAATATTGGAAACTAAGCAATTAATGCTTACTTGAAATTCTTAAACACTTATATTAAGGAACAAAAATATTTCTCTAAAACGACTTATATTAAAAAACGAAGGGAGTACTATTTATTTCAAAAGAAAGGCCCGCCTAAGATCTTGTGACCACTTTTCCCACTTTTTCTTACTTTATGGACTGGTTTGTACTAGCTTTGTATAATGGGTGTTCTTACATGAGGGGACCCAAGGCTTACTATTTGTGTTCTCGGTTTATTATTTTTGTTTTTCATATCCTAGTTTCACTTTAGATCTCTTTGGTTGCTGGGAAATTGCAGGATTAAGATACTTCTATTATTAAAGGTTATATTGTTTGAAAACTGATATTTCCACAACAGAAAATAATTTTTTCATATAAAAAGTATCGCTATAGATCCTGTAACAATATTTTTCATGTAGAAATTTCAAAAAGTATTGTAAAAATATCAATTTCTTGTTTGGAAACTGACAAATTATCAACTCAGCTAAACTAAGAAAACATGTTATTGAGTGTTGATCCCGCTTATGGGGTCATGAAACCTTAATTTTTTCTTCTTTGGTGTTAATAAAACATTGGAAGGAGAATGTGCTTTCAACCAACCATTCCGACTTAATACTGAACTGTACTTCAAAATGTTTTAAGTACATTATTATTATTATTGATTCCTTGTAAATTTTGTTATCAAAAAATCATTTTTTTAATTAAAATATTTGATAGCTCGTTTTTAATAATCAGCAAAGTACACCCTTGGATTTAGATCACTCACTGGTTGGTCCGACATGGAGTCATTTCAAACCATATGATTTACAAAGGCATCCAAACATCTGGACTGTCTTTGTTAACATAGCAGGCCCACAATTTATGCTTTTAGGATTCTATGTTTCTTTTTGGGAAAAAGAAAAAGAAAACAAATGGATATAGATGGCTGCTTACTTTCTTTGGCTTGCTATATAGTTTATGAAGTTTCTGTATCGATTACTGTAAAATTAATTCCATGATAAATTAATTAATAAATAAATATAGTATTAAAATGCAAAGATATCACTTTTCGACCGCAGGTCAATTTAAAGGAAAACAAGCCCCAAGGAGCAACAGCTTGTTGCTGTCAGAGCAAAAGGGCCCTTAAACTCTAGTTTTTGGTTTTATAACAAAAACAAATGAATACTACTATGTCTTAATTTATTAGGAAAAAAATATATAAAATTGTCAGTCCTTTCCAAATGTGGGTGGGTAATACAACCTTATGTTAAACATTTGGGTGCAAAGATCTGAGCTTGTAAAAATCATGGCTTGATTCATTTTCCACTCATCTATTAGCACAAATCATGTTATATGAATGTGCTACTAAACTCCCATGACATAATACAACTTCCAAAACTTAAAAAAGCTCCCTTCATTTGCTCTTAACTTGACCTGGGACCTGAAAGAATTGATGGCAGCAAGCATTGTGGCTGTATAGCGCAGCTCTGAATCCTTCCTTAAAGCTTCCGTAGTTGTTGAATTCACAAAGCCCGTAGTCTCCACACACTATGGGATAATCACATTCTGACAAAAAATCTGCTAACAGATCAACTGGCTCATTTTGATCTCTGTAACCTCCGAGATGGCCATCAGAATCTAATTTCATATACAGCATATTAGATGGTTTCGAAAACACGGAATCTGGTCTCAGTTGATGATGATATGTAAAGAACAAGAGTTCCATTTATTGATTTATTTGAATGCTTTTCCTCATTCCTCGAACAAGAAATTTGAAGTACAATTGTTGGATATTGGATTGGTAGAATGCAAACAGACATTGACAAGTTACAGTAAGATGATACTTACCTTCAGCCCAGTTGGTGGAAGAAACTCTAGCCATTAGTTTCTGCACATCAAGCAGTGTATCTGATGGATGATAAAAAGACTGCCAAATAGTCCTATTATAACTGTCATAAAGCACAAGATTACAAGTCTCCATCATCTACATACCAATAACAGATTTATTGGACGTAATTGTAGACCAAACAAGAGTTCCATCTGCATCTCTCAAGACCAAATTTCCATCTGGAAGCAAATTCAAGGTTCCATTTTCATGAATTAGTTTGTTTCTGTCTAAGAACCAAACTAACTCAAGATCAGACCACAAGAATTCGCTATGCTCATCATAATAGAAGATTGATTTTACGACGTACAATCCCAATGGCAAAAGAAAAGGAGTTATCATTGCTTCCAGAGAGAAATACACCTCAAATACCACATAGCCATGATATTTTTTTATCAAAAAATAAAGTTTCAGAAGGGGAAATGAAAACAAAAAAGTAAGCAAATTCTGTTGTACTTGTGGAGATATAGTCTATGACTTTGCGAAAAGTGATAGAAAATAGAATGTATTTCTATAAAATCAAAATAAATATAATAAAAACTTAAATCTTCCTTGATGTTCCGTCCTGCTCCTGCATGCATCAGTACGAAAGTAGATCAATGAAAGGGCCAGAATTGATTTAAAAGTTGAATCTTCTTTCATCATCTTTGATAACTAGTAGTAGTCTTGTTAGAAATGAATTTTCTTGGAGCATACCTCCAAAAAACAAGAAGATGAGTGAAAACAACAAGCTTCTACCGCATATTAAATCTTGAGGAGATGCGGAGCAACATATATAACCAATAATATCATTGAGACTCGGGAGATAATAATGCATGGTGCTTGTACTGAGGAGGATCAAACAAGTATACTTTTTCCACCTTCCAAACCCTCCTACATATATACCAATGTAATACCCTTCCACATGCAATAAGAGTCTCATTTGGCAAAAAAATAAATTGTTCAAACATAAGAGCATCGTTTTTTAAATACACTACAAAATTAACTTTGTCTAGTTAATTCTCTTAAAAGATTCAACTTTTTTTCACAAACTCTTGTAGCATGAGAACCAATATGCAATATTACAATTAATGTTCAAGTTCTTTATTTTTTCCAGACAAAAAATTAAACAGCGTTTAACAAGTGGTTGAAAAATAAATAATAATGTATCACAAAAACAGAATTCCTGAATATTTTGAAGTGGCTTTCAAATAGAAACTAGAGGATCAAGAAGAATAAAAGGCCGGAAGTTACAATTCTCCCACTTGTAATATGTGATGATCAAATGATCCGCAAATAATTGAGTATTACTTTACATAGAGCATACTAAAAACAATTGCACATTACAGATAAATAGAGTAAATGCTTTAACCATGTCCATGTTTCCCAAACACATCATTTATAGTAATCCTGTATTTTTTTTCCTCATAATTAGTATTTCAATGAAAGAGTTGTGGATATTACAAACGAAAAACGTGGAATAAAGAATTTGGGAGGACAACAAGAAGTGTGGATGTTACCACTATAGAACTGGAACAGATAAAGACAAGGATGTATTCTCACCCCTTTGGAAAACTCTAGCAAGAGATGCTGCTTTTCTCCTTGCCCGCTTGGTGCCCGTGAAGAGTAAAGTCTGAAGCAACCCAACCAGCGCAGGTGCCTTCAACACCCTCTGCGTTGCAGCCACCCCACCACCCCGACATAATTCAAGCAATGCAGCAACTGCATTTTCTTTTCCTTTAGGACTCCCACTACGCATCATACTAATTAGTCCTGCCACTGCCGACTCCTCATTTCCAACTGCTTCAGCCCCAACTGGCTGCCTAACAATCAAGGCCAATGTACCTACCGCTTCTTCTGCAACACCTTCAACTCCCAAAGCCCCTACTAGTGCTTCTATAGACCCCGAGTCTATCATTCTCACACAATTATCCATGTGAGTAGATAGGTTAAACAAAGCCATCACAGCATCCTTCTTTCCTCGTGGTGTCCCCTCCCTCAATAGCCCTGCCAGGGCTTCAACTGCACCATCTTCTTCTGCTATCCGTTTCTTATAATCATGAACTGCAGAAAGGCTGAACAAAGTTGCCGCTGCATTTTCTCTGGCTTCGGTTGTGTGCCCGAATCTCAAAACATCAACAATTGATCCTAAACATCCCGTTTCATTCACAATTCGACTTTTATTCTTTTCATAAATCGACAAGTTAAGCATAGCAGTTACTGAATTTTCTTGTGCCACAGCATTAGGAGAGGAAAGCAGAGCCTTCAAATGGGGTACTGCCCCAGCTTCTGCAATATAAGCTCGGTTTTCTCTTCTAGTTTTTGCTAATAAACGTATTTCTCGAGCAGCAACAGTTTTGGCACCCTGTGACCCATTTGCTAGCTGCTGAATAAGAAGCTGTGATGTGGCTTTGTTAGCTTCAATTGCAGCCTTGCTCGCTGAAGAAGCTGCAAAATGTTCAGAAGACGAATCCAAGCCCTCAGGTGGGTTATAGGGAACTCCATGAGCAGTACACCACTGCATAATCAAATTTCTCAGAGCCCTATTGGGCACAAGCCGTGTGTGAATAAGAGTCAGTCCTGTCTTCGGGCAAGTACAATGCCCCTCTTTCATCCACCTTGTTATTGAAGATCGATCATAATTCTGGCCTGTGCATATTATGACAGGGTCTGTCATCAAATCCAACGTAATTGGACAAGAAAAATCCTTCGGAATTGAAATAAACGTGTCCGCAATTTCTTGACTAATCAACCCTTTCTTGGTTTTCCTATGTTTACCCGTTCCCAACCCCACCTCATCATTCTCAAAAACAAACAGCAGGAACCGACAATATCGAGCCAGTGCCACAAACCCATTAAGCACCGAAGCAGAAGGCTCAACATCCCCTTCATGATTAATAATCTGCTCCTCCAGGAACTCAATTTCAACCGTAAAACTATTAATATCTAAAATTTGCAATCTTTCCACGAAAAAACAATACAATGCAACGGTATCAGGAATCCTCCCATCCTCAAAGTCATTCAGAAATGAAAAGAATTTTAATCTCAACACCTCATCCTGTTTATCAATCAGCAATTTTGCCCTTCTAGATTGTTTTTGTAACAATTCAATCTGTTCCCTCACATCATCGCTCAAGTTCAATTCTTTAAACGGGAAAACATCCAAAAGGGTCGATATTTCTTTATTCAAATCATGAAAATGGCCAGAAATCGAATGGTTTTGTAGCAAAAGCCACAACTTACTCGATTGGGCGCAATAATCAAGCAAAATTTTGGATCTATACAACAGTAAATACAGCTCTTTGAAGCAAACAATCGCCGTTGACGGCAAATTAGACCGTGAATCACCAAGATACTCCAAAAGAAGTACAAATACCTCAATTTTTCGAACCAGAGACCGCGAATTCTTCCGCTGGAACGGCAGCTTCTTGCCTGAAAAAGATGAGATCAGCTCCACAAATACTGCAGTACGAATCTTCAATAGCGCCACGTCAGTCAAATCCACCGGCGCTAAAAACGCCTCAAGCGACGGCAAACTTCTCTTCCTTAAGGAGGAAAAAATCGCAGCTGAAGCCATCAAAACCCCCAGATTCGAGCAAAATAATAAAAAATCATTCTGCTTTTACCCAATTGATTATTTGGGATTGAAATTATTCTTCAGATCTGAAAAGGGCGGTGGTTTATTTTATGGTGGGATTGAATTGAATACTACTATGTGTCCGTTGAATATTGGGCAAAAAATGGAATCCGCGTTTGGAGAAGAGAAGAGAAAAGGTTGTGTTACTATAATGAATGTCAAATGTGTGTCTGACAGAATTTATTCCTACTTTGCATTGCTGTTGGTCATTCTAGAAAATAAGAATTCATTGTTTTTCATTATCTACCAAACAATTTATTTCTTAAATAATAAAAATTAAAAATTAAAAATTTCAACATTCAAAATATCAAATTAATAATAATTTTATAATTTATAAAAAAGAGAGTATAATTTATCGATTATATTCTATTTTAAAATAATTTTTTTTATTTTAAATTTAAAATAATTTATAGAGTGAGTATTGAATAGATTGTAATTCTAAATATACATAAGATCAATATTAATTTTTTTAAAATTAATTTGTGATATTTTTAAATTTAATATGATTTATTTAAAATTTGAAAATAATAGATTTTATAATTAATAGTACTTTTATAATATTTATAATTATATTGATATAAATTAAAAAAAATTATATCGATTTTAAATTTGAATACGTTTAAAATTAATTTTTAAAAAATAAGTCAATATTAAGTTTATAATTTGAAAATAAAATAGTAAAACAATGTCAAGATGTGTATGATTGATGAGTTGTCCATTTAAATGAGGGTGTGAAATGTCATTTTGTATATATATAGAGATCGATCTTTTGACTCCTTCGTAAAGAGTTAAATAAAAATAAAAGAACTGTTAAATAATAATTTATTGATGTATTCTTTAAAATTGAAGATAAAGAATCGATTAGGTTATTGTTGTTAATGCTCAATTGATTCTCTTTTTCTTAAGGAATTTCCTTCCTTCCTTCCAGCCTTCATAAAAATGACTTTCTTTTTTCTTGGTTTAATAATAACAATAATAATAATAATAATAATAATAATAATAATATATCATCCTGCTTCTTGTCCATTCATTTCTTCTTTCATCAAATGCCTGCTAATCCATAGTTAAAACACAAATATTTGAAGTACATACAAATATTGGACTTTCAGCAATATTTATAGTGTACAAATAATTATTTATGTTGTAAGAATAAATATGTATTTAATTATATATTTATGTCTTTATGTATCGACTTTTTTATTATTAATTATAATAAATAATTATCATTAATAATATATGTAATACAATAATATGAATTTTGTTAATGGTCTTCTCAAGGTTTCTCAAGGCATAGATGCAATTTGAGTCATTGTCGATAGATTATGTGAGACCTCCAAAATAGGTCCACACAATCTATCTTGAGTCGCCAGAAACAACACTACTGACGCGAACTTTCCTATTACAACTATTAACTGTAATGCAAAATACGACGAAATATATACTGTGAGTTTCAATATAAATATTGTAATGTATATAATACGACAATATTCATACTCAAATTATTATAATGCCATATAAAATACAACAATAAATATTTCAAGTTTTCAAAGGAACACGAGAAGATTTGTGTCCTCCTCATTCTAATGGGGTGTATTTTTGACGCTTTCAAAGTCGGGTCCTCATCACCCTATTGTTGTTCACCAAAATCAATTATTAAATAATTGATTTTAGAACCTACATTACAATATTTATATTAAAACTCACAAAATAATTTAATTACATTAAGGCTATTACTAATTATTTTTACAATTATTTGTTCTTCGTTCTACCCAAGACAAATAAAACTTTCACCACTTTTTTTTACACGAAACCACAAGTTTCGTGGTTATACCAATTCACGATTTATGTTTATAATTATGCCATTAAATTCATCTTTGCACTACTACCAAAGACATACATTTGTAAAATCAATAATCAACGATCCATCTTTGACTACGCTACGGCCGAAGATATACAACTATAAAACCGATAATCAACAGTCCATCTTTGTACTACGGGCCAAAGAGGACTTTCTCCACATCATTCGTCTGTAACATTAAATATTTTACATCATCGAATTATCCATGCACTATGGGTCAAGGATATTCGTTAGTATCACCAGTGGTCATGATCATGTCAAACAACTGTCCATCTATGCACTACGTGCCAAAGAGGATTTTTACCACATCATTCGTCTGTAACATTAAATATTTCACGTTATCGAATTATCCATGCACTACGGGCCAAGGATATTCGTTAGTATCACCAGTGGTCATGATCATGCCAAACAACTGTCCATCTATGCACCACAGGCCAAATAAGACTTTTCACCATTTAATGATAAGCTAAAGAAAAGAAAAATAATATCTTACCATAATATGGAGTATGAAAGAAAATGATATCTCTTTACCATAAAAATAATACCCTTACCTTGGCATGTGATTTAGTTCTGCTTTCTGTGAAATCGATCAACTTAAACAATGCTTGCATTCCTTATCTACACTTGGAGTAACCTTACACTCAACAGAAATACTCACAATATTGTAGTAAAAGAATTTTATAATTTTTTTAGTGTAGTGATGGTGTGTGTTTAGTTGCTCAACCGGGCAACCTATTTATACTGAAAATTGAAGAAACAATTAGCACGCACCCTTTGAAAAAATAACTAAATGGGCTGTATAAAATAATGGTAGTGGAATTTATGGCCCCACAGAGAAAATTAAACCAACTTGTACATGTTTTAACAATAATTGAGTTGTGGTCCAGAGTACTTTAGAAAAACTAGAGTTTCGACAAGTCCTGCCAAACTTACCTTTGTAAAAAAAAATAATTGAACAAATATCTGCATATCATACTTATCTTTAATCAACACCCTTTTTCAATCTTTGAATGATTATTCACAATTATTAACATAGACTCTCAATACCGACAACTGATTTAATTATATCATATCAAATAATATGAGTTACTATGCAATAATTACTGTGACAATTATTGAAATAAATACTGAGTGACGTCTTACGTAAGAATCAAGAATATGAATCACTGTGTGTGACGCCCCCAAAACAGGTATACATCACCTATTCTAAGTCGCCAAATACATGGTACAGAATACAAATACAATGTGACGCCCCCAAAATTAGGTATACATCACCCATCTTGGATAGTCGGATACATAGTATGTAATTTAAATCTGACTTACTAATATAAGCGTAAGGTGTACAATACGACATAAAGCGTGAGTTTGAATACAAATATTATCTACTAGATATTATACAAACTCGAAAGGAGTCCTCATTACAATTATTATTACCTTTATTTCACAGAATAGTGAGGACTACTAATCTTATCCTACGGACCATTACTCCGTTCCCAGGCTAGCGTCCAAATTTATGTTCTCATTTCACGAAGAGAAACGGTGAAAGAAAGGTGAGCTCAACTAGCCCCGAAGAAATATTATGACTAAAATAATGCGAGAATAAATTATCAATAGCCTTGTGATGTTAAAGCGATAAAATATAATAAACATCAAGTTTAGCTGCGGTGAACAAGCGATCCATTAAAAAAGTCAAGTAGAAAATAAAATCTACTATCTTTTATGATTTAAAAGGTTTTTTCATCACTTTTAAATTTGAGACTCGACTTTAATAAATAATCCACATCATCGAATCACCCCCCGCACTTCTGACCGAGGATATTCTTTAGTATCACGACCACAATTATTCATACTACACTACGGGCGAGAATAGTTGTGTATTCATTAATGGTCATGATCATGCCAACAAATTGTCCATCGATGCACTACTGCCCTAATCGAGGATTTTTACCACATCATTTGTAACATTACGGTCATGATTACACCGAATAATCCCTGGTCATAATCATACCAAGTCCATCCATGCTCTACAGGCCACAGATGACTTTAAAAAAAAAAATATAAACATGAAGATGATGACAATGATATAAGAATTCAATAAAACAAGTTCAAGAATTATTTTATCCAGGAATTATTAACGTCCAAATTGTCGACATGATCTTTTTGTTTTGTAGAGTAAAATTCAAGAATGATCGGAAGAATATTTCCATGAAAAGATCTTTGGATGAAACGCAAATATCGAGGATATTCTACTAATTTCATGGAGTATAGAAGTCAAAGTTTTAACCATTTGGGTATAATAAAGAATGGAATAACAAAAGAAATCACCGTGCATGTGGTACCCGCATAGACGAGTTATTCAGCGAGAATAATAATAACGGAACGGTCGGTGAAATTCACGCAAGCGGGATGTTCCAAGAATAATAAAGATGGAACGGATCGGTGTAAAACACTTGCGGATAGGATATTCAACGAGAATGATAAAAAGCGGAACCGGTCGGTGTAAAACACAGACGAGGATGTTCCAGCGAGAATAATAAAAGCGGAACCGGTAAAAGGTGTAAAACACTGTGAGCAGGATGTTCAATGAGAATAATAGAAGAATGTCACCAAGTATAGGGTAAAGCCAGCGTATACTGAGTTATTCAAGAGAATAATAAAGCAATGGAATAACATAAGGATTTCACCAAGTATAGGGGATTAAGCGTATACGAGGTTATGTATAGGTTATGTATAGGTACTGAGTTATTCAGCGAGAATAATAATGAATGGAATAATGAAGTTCTCTTCATGAATAAGAAAGAATAACACCACTTACAGTACAACAAATAATATTTCCTACCTTAGAAGAAGGCTGAATATTGGCGAAGTGAAGTAGCGAGAATACTTTTCTTCTTTCTCTCTATAGTTTCTCTCTACAGAGTTTCAATTGAATTCGTAAGAAAATAATGAAGGAATGAGCTTATTTATAGGAAAATAGAATGCGTAGTAATTAATCCATGAGCGGTCAGATTGATTTACTTTAATCGGACGGTCCATATTTAAAGCAAAATCTTTTAAATAAAATATAATATATTCTATTTATATAAAAACATTTTCTATGCAAACCTTTATGCAACATTATGCAAAATCTTATGCAAAACACTATCTAACACTACTTATGCGTAATAAAATATAATATATTTTATTTATAGAATAACTTTAATAAAGTATTACATTTTATATAAAAAGATGTTTTACATTTTATTACGTTAATAATCTGAATAAAACAAAAGCGTCATTATCATTATAATAATTCATATTATTAATCGTGATAATGGAATCAAGTGAGTGACTTCTCGGCATAAGCATCGATAATCAATCTGGTGTCTTCTTACGACCACTGCGTATTCTTTGTACTTTTACTCTGAGTAGTTCAGCGGTATCAGCGGTAAAACTTCCGCCATTATTTGATAAAATATTTTTGTCGTTTTCTCGATCAAATGATAATTACATTATGGGGTCCACCTGATGATTGAGTAGTTATGCGAATATTCCTGCTAAGCAAGAATATTCCCAGACCAATCGAATAATATAATAACCTTGCATACTTTGCAAAATTTATAAATATTACCACAACTATAACATTATATCAAATTTATTCCATAATATTCAAAAATAATATTTATAGAAAATTCATCTTTATTTATAAAAATTTGAGGGTCTTACTGACCTCCCATTCTTATGAAATTTAGCCCTCGAAATTAGAGTGCATACACGGTATGTCGAAGAGGTAAGGATACCTTGATTTCATTTGATTCTAACTCCCAAGTCGTTTTCTCGACATCGTGGTTCCTCATGAAAACTTTGACTTGAGGTATAACCTTGGGCGTAGAATATGTTCCTTCTTATCAAAATTTGAGCAGGAACCTCTTCATACGTCAAATCTTCCGCTATTTAAATCAGGTTCTAACTTTCGATAATATGGTTCGGGTCTTTCACATATTTACGTAACATGGATATATGAAAAGCGTTATGAACACGAGACGTATTTGGCGATAAAAGCGAGTCTATAGGCCGCGATTCCTACTCGATCGAGGATTAAAAATGGGCCAGATGAATCGAGGATTAAGTTTTTCTCTCTTTCCAAATCTTGTAACTCCTTTCCATGGAGCGACTCTTAACAACACATGATCTCTATATCAAATTCCCGTCCTTTCGATGAAGATCGGCATAACTCTTTTATCGATTTTGTGAGGTTTTTATCGTTGTCGGATCGTTTGAATCTTTTTAAAGTAGTCATGCGTACCAACTCGGTCCCAACAACGTTGCTTCACCCACCTCATCCCAGCATCTTTGGAAGCGACACTTTCTTCCATCTGGCTAACGCCGAATGGAGCCGTGCGATACTTGCTTGATAAGCTTTGTTGTTGTAGGAAAACTCCACCGATGGTAAGAACTTGTCGACTCCCTTGAAATCAAGGACCACGAGTCTTAATAGATCTTCAAGAGTTTGAATAGTCCTCTCCATTGTCCGTAAATGACGAGGATGATATCCGAAGCTAAATCGTAAGTTTGTGCCCATAGCTTTTTTTGCAAACTAACCCAAAATCGTGAAGTGAATCTTGGGTCTCGATCGAAACTATGGATCTTGGCATACCATGCGATCTTACAATCTCGTTTATGTACATCTCTGCAAAGGCGTTCAAGTGTATAAGTTTTCGTATCGGTAAGAAATGAAAGCGGACTTGGTCGATCTATCAACAATGACCCAAATCGCATCGATGCCTTGAGAAACCTTAGGAAGGCCGAGGTAGCGAAATCCATGGTAATGTGTTCCCACTTCCATTACGGAATTTCAAGTGGTTCTGATGGACCTTTTTTGGTACTTGATGCTCGCTTTAACTTCGTTGACAAGTTAGACACCTTGAGATAAGCAGTGCTATCTCTCTCTCTTCATATTGCTCCACCAAAATGTATGGCGAATATCATGATACATTTTGGTACTCCCGAGATGGATTGCAAATGGTGTGTTGTGCGCCTCCATCATGATATTATACTTTAAATCGGTCGTTAGGAACACAAAGTGCAGAGTTGACTCGAAGTATTCTTTCTTCATCGATTCTTGCTTGGCGTAGCACCCTCTTGCACTTTCTTCCTCATACGCATCGGCTCCAGTGCGTAGCTTGGCGACTTTAACTTTATCGATTAAAGTCGGTTCTACTTCGTATATTATATATCATCATCATCGCATCGTCACAGAGTCTTTAACTCTATCTCCATCCTTTGCAAGTCACACAAAATGGGCCTTTGTGTTGACAATAACGCACTTTTCGTGCTTGCATATGATCTTACTACTCGATGCGTCGGCTACCACGTTCGCTTTTCGGGATGGTATTGGATGGTATGATCATAATCTTTCAGCAGTTCAAGCCAGCGTCGTTGTCGTATGTTGAGTTCCTTTTGAGTGAAGAAATATTTGAGGCTTTTATGATCCGTAAAGATTTCCACTTTCTCCCCATCAAGTAATGCCTCCAAATTTTAAGTGCAAAGACAACAATTTTTGACTCGGATCATGAGTAGGATAATTCCTCTCATATTCTTTGAGTTGTCGCGAGGCATAGGCTATAACTTTTCCATGTTGCATAAGAACACATCCCGACCCTTTGCTCGAAGCATCACTTTGTAGATGACAAATCCCTCAAGAGCGGATGGTATTGTCGAGCGAGTCTTTGAAATAAGTCTCCTCTTGAGTTCTTGAAAACTCTTCTCACATTCTTCGCTCAAATGAACTTTGTATATTTTTTGAGTCAATTTGAGTCGATGGAGTAGCGATTAGAAAATCCTTCCACGAATCTCGATAATAACCAATGCTAAGCAAGAAAGCTACGTACTTGATCATTTGATTTAGGTTGTTCCGACTTTGAATAGCTTGATCTTTCTTTGGGTCAGCAGATATTCCATGACTTGATACCACGTGCCCGAGGAATGCTACTTCTTGAAGCCGAATTCGCATTTCTTGACTTGGCATAAAGCTTATATTCACGAAGCTTTTGGAGTGTCGACCTCAAGTGTTGCTCATGATCTTCACGGCTTTTGGAATAAATAAGGATGTCATCGATAAAGGCGACCACAAAGTGATCTAAATATTCCTTGAATACTCGGTTCATCATATCCATGAAAGCGGCGAGGAGCATTAGTCGATCAAAGGACATGACTAGGAATTCATAATGCCCGTCTAAAGGAGAGTTTAAAGCCGTCTTTGGAATGTCGTGGTTCTAATCTTGATTGGTGATATCCGGAGCGAAGATCGATCTTTGAAAAGAATTTGGCTCCTTACAATTTGGTCAAACAGGTCATCAATCGTGGCGATGGATACTATTTTTGATGGTGACATGATTGACTCCCGATAATCAATACAAAGTCGCATACTCCCATCTTTCTTCTTCACGAATAGAGCAGAGCACCCCGAGGAGAAGTACTAGGATGAATAAAGCCGATGTCTAACAATTCTGCGGTTGGGTCTTTAACTCACGAAGTTGATAGGAGCCATTCGATATGGGGCTTTGGAAATAGGTTTTGTACCGGGGTTGAGGTCGATACAAAATTGATTTCACGCTCTGGGGGTAGGCGGGAAGTTCTTGGGGGGAATCGTCGGAAATTTATTACAATAGAAATATCGCTCAAAAGCGGCGTATTTTGTTTAAATCGTGACATGAGCTAAGAAAGCTTGACATCCATTTTTGATAAGCGAATAGCTTTATGGCTTGAGATAGTAGTGATTGATTTTAATGGTTTGGTCGTTTGAATTAGCATAATAGGTTGATTAGGAATATGAAAGCTATGACGCTTACGAAAACAATCAATTTTGCATGATAAGTAGTTAACCAATCAATCCCTAGAATCACGTCAAATGCAAGTATTTTTAATGAAATAAGATCGACGGGTAATGAGAGGGTACCGATTTGAACAAACAAGACTTATAAGCGGTGGATGTAATGAAGGTTTCTCCCAACGGAGTTTCCACAGATAAGTCGAAGTCTAATTTCTCGAGTCAAATTTAATCGATGGCCTTAAGTAGGAGAAATAAAAGAATGGATAGAAGCAGGTATCAAATAAAGTGTAGACTTCATTAGAGTTTATGATAAGCTTACGTGATGACCTCATTCGGGTTCCTTGCTCTTTGAGGAGGTCATGACAAACGCTCTCCCTTGCTCACCGGTTTGACTTTTACGGGGCGGACCTTTGGTGCCTCCATCCTAGTTGAATTTGTCTTGATGGCAACAAAATCGAGCTAAGTGACCTTCTCTTCCACAATTATAACATGCTTTGGATGGCATGGTACGATTCGGGATGATGTGTCCCTCTTCTCGCATTTGAAACATATGATAGGTGGTCTTTCTCCTTCCTTAACAACTTGGTCTTTGGTCTTGGCGTCTTTCCATCATTGTTGAATCTCCGTTTCTTGAAATGTCCATTCTTATTGTTTTGGCCGATTACCAAGAAGTGGTTACCATATCGGCTTTATTGATTCCCTCACGCTTGTTGTCACCGCTTTGATGACTACTCTTTTGGTATTATAATTTTGCAATTTGCTCTCTTTTAGTTGCGTTGACTCGTTATCGCGCTCCACTAAGCGAGCCCTATTTACAACATCGAATACAAACACGGTTTATGAGAAATAAGATGTTGGCGTATCTCTCGACTTAAAACCTCTTAAAACATTCGCGCCATTCTCTCTTCATTATCCACAAGTGGAGTGGGGCCGAAACCGTGATAACTCGCAAATTTTGCCTCGTATTGCGACACACGGTCGTATTGTTTTGTTCCAACTTAATAAACTCCACCTCCTTACGTATGGCGAATACTTTCGAGGAAAGTATTTGTCGTTGAGCGACTCTGGAACTTCTCCCAAGATATCTTGATCTGCAATGAGTTGAGTACGTTTCTACCGATTCCACCGATGTCGCCTCTCCATGCATGACATAAAAGCGTGCAAAAGGAACCTTTTGCTCCTCGGAGCATCGAGACATCAAATATCTTGGTAATCTACTTTATCCGTGCTTAGCGGGAAGTGGTTTTGGCTCTCCCTTAAACTCCGGTGGTCCCGGCTCCTTGAATTGTTTAGCGGTGTGTGCTTGAGAGTTTTCCGTGTTTCCACCTACGTTTTGGGCGAGGAGTCGCTCTCTTTCTTTGTTGCATAAATTGCATAAAGCCTACGAACATTTGATCATTCATCATTTGGTCGGTGTTGTTGTTTGCGTGAGGATTGTCGCCTTCACGATGCACATTATCACGATTATTGATATGTGGTGAATCGGCGATCGCTTTGTGCTCCATTCTTTATTCTCAACATTCTCGGATGTCATTTTCGAATCTTGCCCACAAAACAAAAGGTTAATTGACGTGTAACAAATTATCTTTATATTAAATGAGCCGATAAAATAGCACATAAACTTAGGTAGGTCATCTTAGCGAAAGGTATTCCCGTCTCTCCCCTCTAGTACTTTTCTCACATCTTGGCGGGGATCATATCCTAAGCTACGATACCTGTTGTGCGCCCCAAAATTAGGTATACATCACCCATCTTGGGTAGTCGGATACGTAGTACTGAATTTAAATACAACTTACTAATATAAGCGTAGGTATGCAATCTGACATAAAGCGTGAGTTTGAATACAAATATTGTCTACTAGATATTATACAAACTCAAAAGGAGTCCTCATTACAATTATTATCACACTTATTTCACGAATAGTGAGGACTACTAATCTTATCCTACGGACCATTACTCTAGTTCCCAGGCTTCGTCCATTTATGTTCTCATTTCACGAAGAAACGGTGGTGAAAAAGGGTGAGCTCAACTAGCCCGATGAAATATTATGACTAAGATAATGCAGAATAAATTATCAATAGCCTTCAACAATGTTAAAGCGATAAAATATAATAAACATCAAGTTTAAGCTGCGGTGGAACAAACAATCCATTAAAAAAGTCGAGTAGAAAATAAAATCTACTATCTTTTATGATTTAAAGGTTTTCATCTTATTTAAATTTGAGACTCGACTTTAATAAATAATCCACATCATCGAATCACCCTTTGCACACTACTGACGAGGATATTCTTTAGTATCACGACCACAATTATTCATACTGCTACGGGCGAGAGAATAGTTGTGTATTCATTAATGGTCATGATCGTACCAACATTTGTCCATCGATGCACTTCTGACCACGAGGATTTTTACCACATCATTTGTAACATTACGGTCGTGATTACTTAGAATAATCCTGGTCATAATCATACCAAGTCCATCCATGCTCTTCTACAGAATACGGATGACTTTAAAAAAAAATATAAACATGAGGATGATGACAATGATATAAGAATTGATAAAACAAGTTCAAAATTATTATATCCGGGAATTATTAACGTCAAATTGTCGACATGATCTTGTTTTTGTAGAGTAAAATTCAAGAATGATCGGAAGAATATTTCCATGAAAAGATCTTTGGATGAAGCTTATGAAATATCGAGGATATTCTACTAATTTCATGGAGTATAGAAGTCAAAGTTTTAACCATTTGGGTATAATAAAGAATGGAATAACAAAAGAAATCACCGTGTATGCGGTACCCGCATGAGCGAGTTATTCAGCGAGAATAATAATAACGGAACGGTCGGGTGAAATTCACGCAAGCGGGATGTTCAAACGAGAATAATAAAGATGGAACCGGATCCGGTGTAAAAAACACGAGATAGGATATTCAACGAGAATGATAAAAGCGGAACCGGTCCGGTGTAAAACACATGAGCGAGGATGTTCAGCGCAGAATAATAAAAGCGGAACCGGTCGGTGTAAAACACACGACAGGATGTTCAATGAGAATAATAGAAGAATGTCACCAAGTATAGGGTGGCCAGCATTATACGAGTTATTCAGCGAGAATAATAAGCAATGGAATAACATAAGGATTTCACCAAGTATAGGGTATCTGCAGCGTATGAGGTTATGTATAGGGTATGCCACTTTTACGAGTTATTCAGCGAATAATAATGAATGGAATAATGAAGTTCTCTTCATGAATAAGAAAGAATAACACACTTACGAAGTACAACAAATAATATTCCCTACCTTGAAGAAAATGAATATTGGCAAAGTGAAGTAGCGAGAATACTTTTCTTCTTCTTTCTCTATAGTTTCTCTCTACAGAGTTTAAATTGAATTCGTAAGAAAATAATGAAGGAATGAGCTTATTTATAGGAAAATAGAATGCATAGTAATTAATCCATGAGCGGTCAGATTGATTTACTTTAATCGGCGGTCCGTATTTAAAGCAAAATCTTTTAAATAAAATATAATATATTCTATTTATATAAAAACATTTTCTTTATCTGCAAACACTATGCAACACTTATGCAAAATACTTATATAACACTATGCATAATAAAATATAATATATTTTATTTATAGAATAACTTTAATAAAGTATTACATTTTATATAAAAAGATGTTTACATTTTATTACGTTAATAATCTGAATAAAACAAAATGTCATTATCATTATAATAATTCATATTATTAATCGTGATAATGGAATCAAAGTGGTGACTTCTCACATAAGCATCGATAATCAATCTGGTGTCTTCTTATGCAACCACCACACGTATTCTTGTACTTTACTACTAAGAGTAGTTCAGCGATATCAGCGGTAAAACTTCATAGTTATTTCGATAAAATATTTTTGTCGTTTTCTCAATCAAATGATAATTACATTCTTGGGGTCCACCTGATGATTGGTAGTTATGCGAATATTCCTGCTAATAGAATATTCCCAGACCAATCGAATAATATAACCACTTGCATACTTTGCAAAATTTATAAATATTACCCACAACTATAACATTATATCAAATTTATTCCATAATATTCAAAAATAATATTTATAGAAAATTCATCTTTATTTATAAAATTTGGGGTCTTACATACTGATCTTAAATATACAACATGAAATTTGTGAGTTTTATTACAAATATTGTCTTACAGACAATATTCAAACTCAAAATAAGTCCTCAATACATTTATTAACACTTTATTTATTTGTAGAATAGTGAGGACTACTAATGTTATCATACGAATTTGTCACTCTCAGGTTCCCCGACTAGTCCTCGCTACGTTCTCATTTCTGAAGAGAACAATGAAAGCAAAAGGGTGAGCTCAACTAGCCCGAAAAATATTATGACTAAGATAATGCGAATAAATTATCATTAGCCTTTAATAGTGTTAAAAGCGATCTGATATAACAAACACCAAGTTTAGCTGCGGTATGAACAATCAATCCATTAAAAGAGTCAAGTAGAGAATAAAATCTACTATCTTTTATGATTTAAAAGATTTTTCATCACTTTTATCGCTAAGACTCAACTTAATAAATAATCCACATCATCGAATCACCCCTGCACTACGGCCAAGTATATTCTTTAGTATCACGACCACAAATTATCCATGCACTACGGGCCAAGGATATTCGTGTATTCATTAATAGTCATGATCATGCCAACAACTGTCCATCAATGCACTACGGGCTAATGAGGACTTTTACCACATCATTTGTAACATTTCGGTCATGATTATACCGAATAATCCCTGGTTATAATCATACCAAGTCCATCTATGAACTATAGGCCACAGATGACTTTCAACATAATATAAACAGAAGGATGATGACAATGATATAAGAATTCAATAAAACAAGTTCAAGAATTAATTTATCCAGGAACCGATAACGTCCAAATTGTCGACATGATACTTCTTTGTGGAGTAAAATTCAAGAATGCTCGGAAGAATATTTCCATGAAAAGATCTTTGGATGAAGCGCAAATATCGAGGATATTCCACTAATTTCATGGAGTATAAAAGCCAAAACTTTAACCAACCGAGTATAATAAAAATGGAATAACAAAAGAAATCACCGGGCATGTGATAGGCCGCACACGCGAGTTATTCCAATGAGAATAATAAATAACGGAACCGGTCATACGTAACGCTTGCAGACAAGATATTCCAACAGAATAATAAATAATGGAACCAAGTCATGCGTAAAGCACAGACAGGATATTCTAACAGAATAATAAATAATGGAGCCAGGTCATGCCTAAAGCACAGAAAGGATGTTCCAACAGAATGATAAATAATGGAACCAGGTCATGCGTAAAGCACAGACAGGACGTTCCAACAAAATGATAAAGAATTGAATAATAGAAGAATTTCACCATGTATGCAGTACTTCGCATAGACAGGTTATTCCAACATAGTAATAAAGAATGTAATCACAGAAGAATTTCACCAAATATAGGGTAATCCGCGTATACAAGTTATTCCAACAGAATAATAAAGAATGGAATAACAGAAGTTCTCTTCATGAATACGAAAGAAATAATACCTTTTACCTTAGAAGAAACTGGATATAGAAGTAGTGAAGTAGCAAAATACTTTTCTTCTTTCTTTCTATAGTTTTCTCTCTAGAGTTTCAGTGAATTCGTAAGAAATAATGAAGGAATGAGCTTTTATTTATAGGAGAATGGACTGAATAATAACTAATTCATGAACGGTCCAGATTGATTTACTTTTAAACAGACGGTCCATATTGATTTACTATGCAATATTAATAAAATATTCTAATAAAATAAAATCTTTTAAATAAAATATAATATATTCTATTTATAATCTAATAAAAGCGAATAACTTTATAAAAGTATTACATTTTATATAAAAAGATTTTACTATCTGCAAATACTATCACGAGCCTTTATGCAAACACTTATGCATAATAGAATATTATATATTCTATCTATAGTCTAATAAAACAAATAACTTTATAAAAGTATTTTGTTTTATATAAAAAGATTTTACTATGCAAACACTATGTCATGAGCCTTATGCAAACACTATGCATAATAGAATATTATATATTCTATTTATAGTCTAATAAAACGAATAACTTTATAAAAGTATTACATTTTATATAAATTTTTTTTTTTATTTTATTACATTTATAATAATAATAAAACAAAACTTATCACCTTTATTATAATTCACAATATTAATCGACTGAATGTCGTTCCCGAGGAAGAGGGGCTTTCAATAAGGATTTCTCCCTATTGGTAGCCTTGATTAGGTGATCAAACCTCTCCTTGGCGAGAACTTACAGACATCGTTAATATTTCAAATAATAATATTAATAACTTTATTATCTCAATTATTGATTTAATAATATATAAAATATCGACAATAATTGAATCAAATAACGTGAGATACTATGCAACAATTACTATAGCAATAATTAAACAAAACTGAGTGACTTCTCACGTAAGTATCAATAATCAATACTGTGTGCTACTATTCAACCACGCGTATTACTGTACTTTTAACACCAGGTGTTTCAACAATTAACGGTAAAACTTTCGCAGTTATTTTCATAAAAGATATTTTTATCGTTTTTCTCAATCAAACAATAATTCCGTTGTAGGGTCCTGATGATTGTGCCATCGCATGCGAATATTCCTGTTAAAACGAATATTCTCAGACCAATCGAATATTATATAACAACTTGCGTACTTTGCAAAATTTATAAATATTACCCACAAGTATAACATTATATCAAATTCACTCCATAATATTCAAAAATGATATTTATAGAAAATTCATTTTTATTCTTAAAAGTTGGGGTCTTACACTGTGTAATAACTACTATGACAATTATTGAATGAAATACATAATGACTTCTTACGTAAGAATTAATAATATGAATAACTATGCAATACCGTGTGCTACTGTGCAATACCATGTACTATTGTGAAATCACGCGTTTTACTGTATTTTTATCATTGGGTATTTCAACAGTTATACATAACCTATTCTGAGTCGCCAAATATATGGTACAAAATTCAAATACAAACTTAATTTACACAATACGAAAAACGTAAGCTGAGAGTTTTAACACGAATATTGTCTCATAGACAATATCCAAACTCAAATAAAATCCTCATTATAATTATTATCACACTATTTTATAAAATAGTGAGGAACACTATAGCAACCATCTTGGACCGTCACTCTATTCTCCGACTAGTCTCATCTATATTCTCATTTTCTGAAGAGAACAATAAAAGAAAAGGGTGAGCTCAACTAGCCCAATAAAGAATATTATGACTAAGATAATGCAGAATAAATTATCCTTAGCCTTCAACAATGTAAAACTGATAGAATACAATAGACAACAAGTTTAACTACAGCGGAACAAGCAATCCATTAGAAGAGTCAAGTAGAACATGATGTCTATTATCTTCTTTGATTTAAAAGTTCATCATCAATATTGTATCTCTGTAACACAGCTCAACAAATAATCCACATCATCAAATTATCCATGCACTACGGGCTAAGAATATTCGTTAGTATCACATCCACGAATTATCCATACACTACCGGCCAAGGATATTCGTTATTATCACCAGTGGTCATGATTATTTCAAACAACTGTCTATTAATGCACTACGGGCCAATGATGACTTTTACCACATCATTTGTAACATTACAGGTTATGATTATACCAATACATAATTCTTGGTCATAATCATACCAATCAACAGTCCATCTATTCACTACGGACCAAAGATGACTTTCATTACAATATAAGCATGAGGATGATTACGACAATGATATAAGAATTCAATTAAGTGAGATCAATGATAAATTTTAAAGATTTATAATTCAATTTATTCAGTGTTTAAGAATGTCCAAATTGTCAACATGATAACTGTAAGACCCCAAATTATTAATAAATGAAATCTATTTTCCTCTATTTATTATTTTGAAATAGTAAGGGTTGATTTGATTAATGTGGATAGTTATGGGTAAAATACGCAAATATTTCGAATAAACAAGTGGTTATAAAATATTCATAATTGTCGGAGAATATTCGTTTGGTCGTGGAATATTCGTATTGTCGGGGAATATTCGTATGACGACGCAGTCTTTTGTGGGCTCCATAACGGAAAGCGATTGGATGAAGAAAACGACAAATATAAGTTGTTTAAAAATAAGCAATTGTAGTTATTCTGCAGATTATCTTTGTTAAAATACTCAATTGGTTAAAACATAGTAAAGACTGCGGTATTTGCAATTATTGATTCTTACGTAAGAAGGCACTACTCAATAATGGTTACAGTAATTACTGTTCAGTATTTTATTGATTTAATAATTGCGTTGCGTTGATATTTTATATTGCTGTTGTTTCAATAATTGTCATTACACAGTATTTTTCATTATCGAAGCAATAATTCATATTATCTGAATAATATTATTAGATAACATTATTGGCAATGTCTAGAAAGTTCTGTCTAAGGAGAGGTTTGGTCACCTAATTGCGCACCAGTAAGGAGAAATTCTTATTGGAAAGCCCCTTTCCTGAAGGAACTGCCTGGTTGTCAATATTGTGATTCTGTAATATTATTTGTGAATAATTAATTATTGATTCATATGATGAGGAAAATATTGATTTTATATGGATATAGATGGAGAAAATTTTTAATGTGACAATTGTTGAAAATTGAAATTTTATCTTTTTCTGATAAAATAATTCATTTAAATATATTATTATATTTTAATAATATAATAATGGTGATATTTTTACAACGAATGTGGGATATATGAGTATACGAGGAGGAAGAGTATTTTTGTTGTAATAAATGTTTAAAACATGTTAAACATGTCGGTGGACCCCATTTATTGACTGAAATTTGATTATAGCCTGTAAAATCGCCCGTTTGTGGATTTCGGTCAATTTTTGTTTGGAATTTGAAAAACCTTCCTTCTGTAAAGTTGTAGATAATAGAATTTCCTATGGAAATTTGCGAGTTTCGAATTTTTCTGATAAAAGAGCTATTTATTATGAATTATTTAAGTTCCGAAGCTCTGAAATAATTGATTTTTGGAAGTTTTAATTGTTTTAATTAACAAAAACGTTTTTGTGTTTGGTTAGCCTCATTAAACACATGCAAGTTGCTGAATTCAGATGGTTCTAGGTGCGTAGACAAATTTGTTTATATATATTATTATTATTATATTAAATTTTCTACTTTGGTGTTCTAAGCATTTTCCTATAAATAGGGTGCTTAGGTTAGAATTGAAAATCACACCAGAAACTGAAGTTTTCTTTCTCTATATTATCGAGTGTATTTTTGTGAGTATTTTGAGTATACTTTGAGTATTGCTATCTGTGCAAGAGTTAGTCATGCTTTATATTGATTGTTTCAAATTAGAAATCTTGATCTTTCGAGGTAAGGGATATTATTTTTTAATGATATTATTTATTCTAATATCATTATGCCGAAGTATTGATTTGAACTTTTTAATTAAATTTGGAACTTTTAGTGTCGGGGTTACTATTTACGTATCTAAGACTATTTATTCACGATATCTGATTATTATTCACGAATCAAGACTTATTCATCGAAAAATGAAAATTTTTCTTTTCGTCCAAATTATCTATTACGGATACTAGCTTTGATTGTATCCATGTTTTGATCATTCTTGAATTTTACACCACTATGATTATTTTGAGGTATTTTTGGACATGGATAAAACAAAGTACGAATCCTTAATCCTTAATCTTTGTCATTTTGTTTCACTAGATTCGTTTCTTTAAAAATATTTTCATCATCCTCGATCTTAAATGATGATATTATTGAATATCTTTGGCTTTTGAAGTGCAAAGATGAATGATTTGAAGAATATCTTTGGCCGTGGTGCGAAGATGAGCAGTGTTTAGATGAACATGACCCGGTGATGAATATCTTTTGGCACAGTAGTGCAAAGATAAATATTTGATTCGGATGTATATTGATTGATGTTACAGGGGATAAAAGATGAGCGATGAACTTTTAAATTCATATATAGAAGATAGTAGTTTGCATTCTCTACTTAACTCTTCTAATGAATTATTATTTCACTCGCGAATATTGATTTAAAACTTGTTGTCTATTGTATTCTATTAGATTTTTCCCTGTTGAAGACTAACGATAATTTGTTGTATATTATCTTAGACATAATATTCTTTACTGGGCTAGTTGAGCTCACCCTTTTCCTTGTTGTTCCATTTTTCTTCTAAGGAGGCGAGAATGTAGCGAGTCTTAGTGGGTATGGAATGAAGGTTCTAGAGAGAGTTGTTTAGTAGTCCTCACCATTTTGTAAAATAATGTATCAATAATTATGATGGGGATTTATTTGCGTGTGAATATTGTCTAGATGGCAATATCTGTATTTAAACTCACAGTTTATATGTTGTAATAATAAAGTTATAGTTGTTTATTTACCATGTATTGACAACTTAGAATGGGTGATGTATACCTATTTTGGGGGCGTCACAGTTGGTATCAGAGCTTAGGGATATGATCTCTGGCGGAGATCAGGGAATAGAACTAGGAGGGAAAGGCGAGTAAATCCTTCACTAAAGTGTGTCCTACCTAAGCTTATTTGTTAGTTGGTCAAGATATAGGGATATTATGTGATATATTGATTTCCTTAATTAACCCCTTGTTTTATAGCGGTATTTGAGAATGTCGATTGAGAATATTAACAATGGAAATGAGACCGTGGAGACGCCTTTGTACTCACCATCGAGGAGAGCGCGCAACAGTCGGGCAATGTTCTTCCTATGAACAACAACCACCGGAAAGCGAGATGATGAAGCGAGGGAATGTTTAGAAGCTTTTTGCAGTTCATGCAAAATCGAGACGAGGAGACTTCGTGTTCAAAATCTGAGGAGAAATGATAGCAATTCACGGGTTGTCACAACCAAGCATTTAAAGAGTTGGGACCACGAGAATTTAAGGAAAGCCATATCCGATCATGGCGGAAACATGGGTCAAGCAAATTACCAAGATATTCGATGTCTTGGGATGCACGGAGAACAAAGGTTCCATTCGCCACCTTAATGTTCCGTGGCGAAGCGGACTACTGGTGAGAGTCGTGAAGCGTACCCATCCAAGAACACTCAAAGGCATGTCTTGGGAGGCGTTTGAAACTATTTAATGACAAATACTTTCACGAAAGTGTTAAATATATGAAGAAGCGGAGTTCATCGATTAGAACAAAACAACATGGCGGTGTCTCGAAGACGAGGCAAAGTTTTTGCGAGTTATCGAGGTTTGCACCTCATTTTGGTGGAGAATGAGAGCGATGACGCAGATGTTTCTTAGAGGTTTGAAACCCTAAGATACGTCAAGTATCTCATTTCTCATAAATTTTCACTCTATTTAGATGTTGTAAGCGCAGGCTCAATTATTAGGCGAGATAACGAAAGTGCGGTCAACCGAGGGACCACAATCGAGGATCATCTAGGAGATAGCGATCAACAAAACAACGATAACAAATGGAGAAAAAACAAAGCGGACAAAAATGGTAACCACTCTGGTGGTAATCATGGCCATGAAAATAGAAGAAGCGAGTCGGGAGGAGATTTTAAAAGAGGAGATTTAACAACGATTATGTGAAGGCAGCGGTCTTAAAGAATCGGTTCTAAGGGAGAAAAACGACCACCGGTATATGCTATAAATGCGAGAAAGAGGGACATATCGGTCAAGCGCCCTAACATTCAAGGTATGCTATAATTGTGGAAAGAAAGGACATATCGCTCGAGATTATCTGATAGCGAAACCTAGTTCAATGAGGGGACGGTGACTCGAAAAGACCGTCCCGAGAAAAGTCAAAGTCAGCTGTTCTCGGAAGAAGCGTTTGTTGTGACAAAGTCAAAATGCGAGAAACCCAAACGAGGTGATCACGGGTAAGCTATTTATAAATTCTTGCGAAGTTTATACCTTACTTGATACCGGTGCTACCCATTCATTTATCTCTCCTGCTTGTGCTCAACGTTTAAACTTAACTCCGTAGAAATTAGACTTTGACCTATCTGTGGAAACTCTGTTAGGAGAAACTTTCATCACATCCACTGTTTATAAATCTTGTTTGATTTAAGTTGGCACCATCACCTTACCCATTGACCTTATCTCTTTAAAGATACTTGCTTTTGATGTGATTTTAGGATTGATTGGTTAAATACTCATCATGCCAAAATTGATTATTTTAAATAAGTTGTTAGTTTTCATATTCCTAACCAACCCTGTTATGCATTTAATTCAAGCAACTAAACCATTAAAATCAATCAACGTCATATCTAATCATAAAGCTATTCGTTTATTGAAAAACGGATGTCAAGCTTTCTTAGCCCATGTTATGGATTTGAATAAAGACACGTCAAATTTGAATAATATTCCGTTGTTATTGACTTTTCATGGACGTATTTTCGAAGAAATTTCCGGTCTACCCCGAGCGTGAAGTTGAATTCTTTATTGATCTTGAACACTGGTACAAAGCCCATTTCTAAAACCCCATATCGAATGGCTCCTATTGAACTTCGGGAGTTAAAGGTCCAACTCTGTGAATTGTTGGACATCGGTTTCATTAAATCCCAAGTACATCTCCTTGGGGTGCTCTGTTTTATTAAGTAAAGAAGAAAAGACGGGAGTATGCGACTTTGTATTAACTATCGGGAATTGAATCATGTCACCATCAAGAATAGGTATCCTCTACCTCGTATTGATGACTTGTTTGACCGATTCTTGCAAGGGGAATAATTTTTTCAAAGATCGATCTTCGTTCGGATATCATCACTAAAGATTAGAACTGAGGATATTCCAAAGACTGCCTTTAGAACTCGGTACGGGCATTATGAATTCTTAGTCATGTCTTTCGGATTGACTAATGCTCTTGCGACTTTCATGGATGTGATGAATCGAGTATTCAAGGAATATTTGGATCAATTTGTTGTTGTCTTTATTGATGACATCCTCATATATTCCAAAAGCCGTGAAGATCATGAGCACCATTTGAAATTTGGTACTCCAAAGGCTTCGTGAAAACTAACTATATGCCAAATTGAAGAAATGCGAGTTACCGGCGAGGAAGTAGCATTCCTTGGGCACGTGGTGTCGAAACATGGAGTATCTGTTGATCCGGTGAAGATTGAAGCAATCTACAAAGTTGGGAGCAACCAAGCCTTCTTTCAAGATCGTAGCTTTTGGGCTTATTTGGTTATTATCGGAGATTTGTAGAAGGGTTTTCTCGAATCGCTACTCCATTAACCCAGCTAACTCGGAAGGATACAAAATTCGTATGGAGTGAGGAATGCGAGAAGAGTTTCCAAGAGCTCAAGAGGAGACTCATTTCGGTACCTGTTCTAACAATACCATCTGGTTCGGATGGATTTGTTATCTACAGCGATGCTTCGGGCAAAGGGTTAGGATGTGTTCTCATGCAACGTGGGAAAGTCATAGCCTATGCCTCGCGACAACTTAAAGAGTATGAGAGGAATTATCCTACTCATGATCTAGAGTTGGCAGCAGTCGTTTTCACGCTAAAGATATGGAGGCACTATCTATATGGGGAGAAAGTGGAGATATATTCAGACCATAAAAGCCTTAAATATTTCTTCACTCAAAAAGAACTCAACATGCGGCAGCGACGTTGGCTCGAGCTATTGAAAGACTACGACCACACTATTCAATACCATCCTGGAAAAACGAACGTGGTAGCTGACGCGTTGAGTAGAAGATCATATGCAGGAATGAGTGCGATGATGTCAAGTATACACATAGAGCCAACTTTAATAGAAAAAGTTAAGGTTGCTCAAGCCGCAGACAATCTCGGAGTCGATGCGTATGAAGAAGAAAGTACAAGAAGGTGCTATTCCAGAAGCGAGAATTGATGAAGAAGGAATACTTCGAGTCCACTCCAGACTTTGTGTCCCTAACGACTCTGATTTGAAGTACAAGATTATGATGGAGGCACACAATACACCATTTGCAATCCATGCCGGAAGTACCAAAATGTATCGTGATCTTGACATACATTTTGGTAGAAACAATATGAAGAGAGAGATTGCAAAGTTTATCTCAATGTGTTTAACTTGTCGGCGTGTAAAGGCGGAGCATCTAGTACCTAAGGGTCCGTTGCAACCACTTGAGATTACGAAATGGAAGTGGGAACACATTACCATGGATTTAGATTCACGGGTCTTCCTACGGTTTCTCAAGGCATCAATGCTATTTGGGTTATTGTTGATAGATTAACCAAGTCCGCTCATTTCTTGCCGATAAGGAGACTTATTCCTTGAACGTCTTGCTAGTATGTATACGTGAATGAGATTGTGAGGTTGCATGGCATACTGTATCCATAGTTTGAATCGTGACCCAAGATTCACTTCAAGATTTTGGGTTAGCTTACAAAAAAGCTATGGGCGCAGTTCTGATTGATTCGGCATACCATCCTCAAAGCGGATGGACAATCGAGAGAGGACTATTCAAACTCTTGAAGATCTATTAAGACTCTGTGTCCTAGACTTCAAGGCGGTTGGGATAAGTATTTACCATTGGTGGAATTCTCCTACAACAACAGTTATCGAGCAAGTATAGGTGTGGCTCCATTTGAAGCATTATATGGACGAAAGTGTCGCTCTCAATATGTTGGGATGAGGTGGGTGAAGCAACATTGTTGGGACCCGAAAGTTAAATACGTATGACTCACCGAAAAGATCCAAATGATTCGATAACGTATACAAGCGGCACAAGATTGACAAAAGAGTTATGTGGATCTTCATCGAAAGGACGTGGAATTTAGTATAGGGGATCATGTATTGTTGCATGAGTTGCTCCATGGAAGGGAGTTACAAGATTTGGGAAGAGAGGAAAGCTCAATCCACGATTTATTGGTCCATTTCAAATTCTTGACCGAGTAGGAAATGTAGCCTATAGACTCGCGTTATCTCCGAGTATGTCTCGTGTTCATAATGTGTTTCACATATTTGTACTTCAGAATATGTGAAAGACCGAATCACGTTATAGAAGTTAGAAACCGGACGAGATAGCCGAAGACTTAACGTATGAGGAGGTACCTGTCAAGATCTTGGATAGAAAGGAGCATGTCCTACGCGCAAAGGTCATACCACAAGTTAAAGTTTTTTGGAGGAATCATGCTATAGAGGAAATGACCTGGGAATTGGAAACAGAAATGAAAGCGAGGTATCCTCACCTTTTCGAAATACCAGGTATGTACGTCAATTTCGAGGACAAAATTTCATAAGGAGGGGAGGTTGTAAGACCCCAAATTATTAATAAATAAAATTTATTTTCTTCTATTTATTATTTTGAAATAGTAAGGGTTGATTTGATTAATTTAGATAGTTATGGGTAAAATACGCAAATATTTCGAATAAGCAAGTGGTTATAAAATATTCATTATTGTCGGGGAATATTCGTTTTGGTCGTGGAATATTCGTATTTCGGGGAATATTAAATGCGACACGGCCTTAGATCTTTTGTGGGCCCCATAACTGAAAGCGATTGGATGAAGAAAAGCGACAAATATAAGTTGTTTAAAAATAACGGCATAGTTGTTACCATTAATCTTGTTAAAATACTCGGTGGTTAAAACACACGAAAGATTGCAGTATTGCACCAATTATTGATTCTTACGTACGTGAAGGCACTACTCAATAATGGTTACGATAATTCTTATCAAAGATTTTATTGATTTAATAATTCTTTGCGTTGATATTTTATATTCTCATTGTTTCAATAATTGTCATTATACAAGATTATTTTTATTATCGAAGCAATAATTCATATTATCCGAATAACATTATTAGATAACATTATTGGCAATGTCTAGAAAGTTCATCTAAGGAGAGGTTTGGTCACCTAATTCTTGGCGCCAAGAAGGAGAAATTCTTATTCGAAAGCCCCCTTCCAGGAACTTCACAGTTTGTCAATATTGTGATTCGTAATATTATTTGTGAATAATTAATTATTGATTCATATGATGAGGAAAATATTGATTTTATGTGAATATAGATGGAGAAAATTTTTAATGTGACAATTTTTGAAAATTGAAATTTTATCTTTTTCTGATAAAATAATTCATTTAAATATATTATTATATTTTAATAATATAATAATGGTGATATTTTTACAACGAATGTGAGATATATGAGTATACGAGGAGGAAGAGTATTTTTGTTGCAATAAATGTTTATAACATGTTAAACATGTCGGTGGACCCCATTTATTGACTAAAATTTGATTATAGATTGTAAAATTGCCCGTTTGTGGATTTCGGTCAATTTTTGTTTGGAATTTGGAAAAACTTCCTTCTGCAAAGTTGTAGATAATGGAATTTCCTATGGAAAGGCGTGTGTTTTGAATTTTTCTGATAAAAGAGCTATTTATTATGAATTATTTAAGTTCCGAAGCTCCGAAATAATTGATTTTTGGAAGTTTTAATTGTTTTAATTAACAAAAACTTTTTTGTGTTTGGTTAGCCTCATTAAACACATGCAAGTTGCTGAATTCAGATGGTTCTAGGTGCGTAGACAAATTTGTTTATATATATTATTATTATATTAAATTTTCTACTTTGGTGTTCTAAGTATTTTCCTATAAATAGGGTGCTTAGGTTAGAATTGAAAATCACACCAAAAACTGAAGTTTTTTCTCTCTATATTATCGAGCGTATTTTGTGAGTATTTTGAGTATACTTTGAGTATTGCTATATCTGATTGCAAGTTCAAGTCATAGCTTTATATTGATGTTTCAAATTAAAATCTTGATCTTTCGAGGTAAGGGATATTATTTTTTTAATGATATTATTTATTCTAATATCATTATGCCGAAGTATTGATTTGAACTTTTTAATCAAATTTGGAACTTTTAGTGTCGGGGTTACTATTCACGTATATGGTACTATTCACGAATACGGCACTATTCATCGAAAAATGAAAATTTTTCTTTTCGTCCAAATTATCTATTCTGGATACTAGCTTTGATTGTATCCATGTTTTGATCATTCTTGAATTTTACACCACTATGATTATTTTTGAGGTATTTTTGGACATGGATAAAACAAAGTACGAATCCTTAATCCTTAATCCTTGTCATTTTGTTTCACTGGATTCGTTTCTTTAAAAATATTTTTCATCATCCTCAGTCTTAAATGATGATATTATTGAATATCTTTGGCCTATAGTGCAAAGATGAATGATTTCTGATGAATATCTTTGGCCCGTAGTGCAAAGATGAACAAGTGTTTAGATGAACATGACCAACTGATGAATATCTTTGGCTTGTAGTGCAAAGATAAATATTTGATTCCAGATGTATATTGATTGATGTTACAGGGATAAAAGATAGACGATGAACTTTTAAATTTATATATAGAAGATAGTAGTTTGCATTCTCTACTTAACTCTTCTAATGAATTATTATTTCCGCTGCGAATATTGATTTAAAACTTGTTGTCTATTCAGATTCTATTAGATTTTTCCTGTTGAAGACTAACGATAATTTGTTGTATATTATCTTAGTCATAATATTCTTTCTTTGGGCTAGTTGAGCTCACCCTTTTCCTTGTTGTTCTATTTTTCTTCTAAGGAGGCGAGAATGTAGCGAGTACTAGTCGGGGTATGGAATGAAGGTTCTAGATAGAGTTGTTTAGTAGTCCTCACCATTTTTGTAAAATAATGTATCAATACTTATGATGGGGATTTATTTGCGTGTGAATATTGTCTAGATGGCAATATCTGTATTTAAACTCACAGTTTATATGTTGTAATAATAAAGTTATAGTTGTTTCTGTACCATGTATTGACAACTCAGAATGGGTGATGTATACCTATTTTGGGGGCGTCACAATAACTGCTTTGTGGAATAAAATTCAAGAATAATATTCATGTATCAAAAATAATTTAGACAGAAAAGAAATTAATTTTTATCGTGAATAATACCCCAGGTGAATAGTACCCGAGTGAATAGTACCCCGTGAATAGTACTTCGTGAATAGTACCCCGTGAATAGTACCGTATGTATGAATAGTACCGTATATATGAATAGTACTGTATGTATGAATAGTACCCATGAATAGTACTCCGGCATGAAAAGATTAAAATTTAACAAGAATGTCCAAAAAAATATTTCAGTGAAACGATACTAGATGAAGCACAACATTCAAGGATATTCTACTAATTTCAAGGAGTATAGAAGCAATACTTATCAAAATAAGTGTATATTTAGGAATATGAAATGAAATAATATTACTTACATACTACTACAGAGTATGGAAGAAAATATTATTTCTTACGAATATTGAACAAAATAATATCCATTACCTTCAAAGGAGAGTACTTCTAACTGATATAGCGGGAATATCCCTGAAGAAAACTTGTATTGTTTTCTACACTCAAAGTTTCCTTAAACTCTAAAGAAATACGCTCAATATTATAGAAGAAGAATTCTCTGATTCTCATGTGATTTTTATTTCTAAACTGAGCATCCTATTTATAGGAGAATGGCATGGTACTATTTAAGAAAAATAATCACGGACTGCACAATAAACATTCACGAGCGCACCGGCTAATTTTTCTAATTTTACTATACAGCACTATGCAAATACTATGCAGACACTATGAAAATACTATGCAATAATAAAATATAATATATTCTATTTATAAAAAGTATTCTGTTTTATATAAAAAGTTTTCTATTTTATTACTATTATAATAATAATAAAACAAAAACTGAGATAACTTTCTATCGACGATTTTGAAAAATGAGTAAGTAAGGGTCCATGTAATAAGAAAAACTTACAACAAATAGTTCATAAAAAACCCCTCTATTTATCACAAATCACTTGACTTCTCTAAACACATTTTTAATATCATTTATTCATCATTAATATTATAACTCGTAATATTAACAACCAGATCATTCCCAGGAAAAAGGGGGCTTTCCGATAAAGACTTCTCCTTATTGGCGCGTAATTAGATGACAAACTCATTTTCTTGGCAGAACTTTCTAGACATTGTTAATAATACAAAAAATAATATGAATAACTGTGTCGTCTCAATTATTGATTTAATAATATAAAATATTATGCAGATGATACTGTGACAATAATTGAATCAATAATATGAGATACTATGCATCAACTATTGTTGCAATAATTGAATAAAACTAAGTATCTTCTCACGTAAGTATCAATAATCAAAGATACTATACAATACCGTGTGCTACTGTGCAACCACGCGTATTAATATACTTTTATTATCGGGTATTTCAACAGTTAACGGTAAAAGTTTTGTCGTTATTTTTATAAAAAGGTTATTTCTGTTGATTTCTACATCCGAAAGTAATTCCATTGTGGGGTCCACCAATGATTGTGCTGTCGTACGAATATTCCTTGATAAAACGAATATTCCCCGATCAAATGAATATTTTATAACAACTTGCTTACTTTGTAAAATTTGTAAATATTACCCACAAATATAACATTAAATTATATTCACACCTTATTATTCAAAATGATATTTAGAAAAAATTAAATCTTTATTCATAAAAGTTGGGGTCTTACAATAGGAATAATATGTGGCATGTCAATTAACCCTTGTTTTGTGGCAGTGTTTGAAAATGACATCTGAAAATTTTGAGATAAGCAATGGAGCACATGATAACTTTGAGACACCGCCAATCAATAACCAGGATAATGTGCATCAGGAAGGCAATAATCCTCATGTAAACAACACCGACCAAATGATGAGCGATGGAATATTTAGGAGCTTTCTGCAATTCATGCAACACCAAACGAGAGAGATTCTTGTTCAAAATTCAGGTGGAATCAATGGAAACTCACGGCTGATCACTGCTAAGCAATTCAAGGAGCTGGGACTACCGGAGCGTTTGGGAAAGTCAGAGCCACTTAAGGCAAAGACGTGGATTAAGCAGATCACCAAGATATTTGATGTCTTGGGATGCTCAGAGGAGCAAAAGATTCCCTTTTCCATCTTTATGTTACGAGGAGAGGCAGATTACTGGTGGGAATCTATAAAACGTACTCATCTTTCCGCACTGAAGATGTCTTGGGAGAAGTTCCAAAAAATTTTCAACGACAAGTACTTTCTAGAGAGTATTCGTCACATGAAGAAGGTGGAATTCATCAAGCTGGAACAAAGCAATATGATCGTATCGCAATACGAGGCTAAGTTTACGGATTTATCCCGGTTTGCATCCCATTTGGTTGATAATGAGGAACGAACAACACGAATGTTTCTGAGAGGTTTGAAACCCAAAATTCGTCAATACCTCATTTCTCACAAACTGTGTTTGTATTCAGATGTTGTGAATAGGGCTCAGTTATTGGAGGGCGATAATGAGTCAACCCAACCAAAAGATAGCAGTCGACAAAACGATAATGGTCATACCAGTGGAAACAGTCATCGAAGCGATGATAACAAACGTCGAGGAAATTATCATGCCAGAAATGGTAACCACTTCGGTGGTAATCCTGGCCAAGATAATAGAAGAAATGATTCAAGTGGAAATTTCAGAAAGAGAAGGTTCAATAATGATGGAAAGACAGTAGCACCAACACCCATTTTTAAGGAAGGAGAACGACCACCGGTCGTATACTACAGATGCGGAGAGGAGGGACACATCAGTCCAAACTGTATACAACAACCCAAAGCTTGTTTCAATTACAGAAAATAAGGTCATAACCTAGATCAATTTTATTGTACAACGAAGTCAAGTCCAGCTGGGATGGTGACACCAAAGGCTGTCCCAGATAAGTCAAAGCCAGTAATTCAAGGGAGAGCGTTTGTCGTGACCTCCCAAAAAGTGCGGAACCCAAACGAAGTTATCACGGGTAAGCTAATCATAAATTCTTGCGAAGTCAATACCTTATTAGATACCGGTTCTACCCATTCTTTTATTTCACCTGCTTGTGCTCAACGTTTAAATTTGACTCTAGAGAAATTAGACTTTGACTTATCTGTTGAGACTCCGTTGGGAGAAACCTTCATTACATCCACTATTTATAAATCTTTTTTTGATTTAAATCAACACTTTCACATTACCTGTTGATCTCATCTCTTTAAAAATACTTGCATTTAATGTGATTTTAGGGATTGATTGGTTAACTACTCATCATACTATAATTAATTATTTTCGTAAGGTTGGTAGCATTCATATTCCTAACCAACCTATTATGCGAATTCAACCAACCAAATCACTAAATTCAATCACTGTCATATCAAGCCATAAAACCATTCATTTATTAAAAAACGGATGTCAAGCTTTCCTAGCCCATGTCATGGATTTAAACAAAAATACGTCAGATTTGAATGATATTTCTATTGTTAATAAATTTCCTAACGTATTCCTCGAAGAACTTCCTGGCCTACCCCCAGAGCGTCGGTACAGAAACCATTTTAAAAACCCCATATCAAATGGCTCCTATTGAACTTCAGGAGTTAAAAACCCAACTGCAGGAATTGATAGACATCGGTTTCATTCATCCTAGTACATCTTCTTGGGGTGTTCCTGTTTTATTCGTAAAGAAGAAATATGGGAGTATGCGACTTTGCATTGACTATCGGGAGTTGAATCATGTCACCATAAAAAATAGGTACCCATTACCTCGCATTGATGACCTGTTTAACAAGTTGCAAGGTGCTAAATTCTTTTCAAAGATCGATCTTCGTTCCGGATATCATCAGTTAAAGATTAAAACTGATGACTTTCTAAAGACTGCTTTCAGAACTCGATACGAACATTATGAATTCCTAATCATGTCTTTTGGATTGACTAATGCTCTTACTGCCTTGATGAATATGATGAACCGACTATTCAGGGAATATTTGGATCATTTTGTGGTTGTCTTTATTGATGACATCCTTATATATTCCAAAATCCGTGAAGATCATGAGCAACACTTGAGCCTGATACTCTAAAAGCTTCGTGAAAATAAGTTATACGCCAAGTTAAAGAAATGCGAGTTCTGGCTTAAGGAAGTAGCATTTCTTGGGCACATGATATCAAATCATGGAATATCAGTTGATCCGGCTTAGATTGACGCAAAAAAAGTTGGGAGCAACCGAAGTACGTAGCTTTCTGGGCTTAGCTGGTTATTATCAGAGATTCATGGAAGGATTTTCTTGAATTGAAACTCCATTAACTCAGCTGACACAAAAAAATACAAAATTCGGATGGAGCGAGGAATGTGAGAAGGGTTTCCAAGAACTCAAGAGGAGACTCATTTCAAAGACTGCTCGACAATACCATCCGGTTCGAGAGGATTTGTCATCTACAGCGATGCTTCAGGCAAAGGTTTAGGATGTGTTCTCATGCAATATGGGAAAGTCATAGCCTATGCCTCACGACAACTCAAAGAATATAAGAGGAATTATCCTACTCATGATCTAAAGTTGGCAGCAGTCATTTTCACTATTAAGATCTATAGACATTACCTGTATGGGGAGAAAGTGAATATCTATACAGATCATAAAAGCCTCAAATATTTCTTCACCCAAAAGGAACTCAACATGCGACAACGACGTTGGCTTGAGCTGTTGAAAGATTACGATCATACCATTCAATACCATCCTAGAAAAGCGAATGCCGTAGCTGACGCATTGAGTAGAAGATCATATGCGGGTTCGAGTGCGATATTGTCAACACAAAGGCCCATTTTGTATGACTTGCAAAGGATAGAGATAGAGTTAAAGACTTCAGGGACCCATGTGATGATGTCAAATATACGAGTAGAACCGAATTTAATCGATAAAGTTAAAGCTGCTCCAGCTACATACCCGGAGCTGATGCGTATGAAGAAGAAAGTGCAAGAAGGTGCTATTCCAGAAGCAATAATCGACGAAGAAGGTTAATACTTCGAGTAAATTCTAGACTTTGTGTTCCTAACAACTCTAATTTGAAGTATAAAATCAAAATAGAGGCATACAACACACCGTTTGCAATCCATCCTGGGAGTACCAAAATGTATCTTGATCTTCGACATACATTTTGGCAGATCAATATGAAGAGAGAGATAACGAAGTTTATCTCAAGGTGTTTATCTTGTCAAAGTGTCAAGGCGGAGCATCAAGTACCAAAAGGTCCATTGTAACCACTTGAAATTCTAGAATGGAAGTGGGAGCACATTAACATGGATTTCGTTGCTGGTCTTCCCAAGGTTTCTCAAGGCATAGATGTAATTTGGGTCATTGTCGATAGATTAACCAAGTCTGTTCATTTCTTACCTATACGAGAAATATATTGTGAAGTCCCCAAAATAGGTATACATCACTCATCTTGGGTCACCAAATACATGGTACTGAATATAAATAAAAGCTTAATTATACAACATGAGCTGTGAGTTTTAATACAAATATTGTCTTCTAGACAATATTCAAACTCAAAATAAGTCCTCATTTATTATCACACTATTTCACAGAATAGTGAGGACTACTAATGCAAACATCTGGACTGTGATGCCCCAAAAATAGGTCCACACGACCCATTTTGAGTCGCCAGATATTACTCTTTAAAAATCAAATACAAACTTCATTTATAGAACTGTTGAACTGTCGTGCAGAGTAAAAACAGATAAGCTGTGAGTTTTAATACAATATTGTCTCGTAGACAGTATCCAAACTCAAATTATTACAATGCCATATAAAATACAGCAGCAAATATTTTAAGACCCCAAAGAAGAATGAGAAGATTACTATCATAATCATTCTAATAAGGTGCACTTTTGACGCTTTCAAAGTTGGGTTCTCATCACCCTATTGTTGTTTGCCAAAATCAATTATTAAGTGACGTATAAAATACGACACACACATCTTAGGTCCTCAATACAATTATATGTTGTCATGCCATTTTATAATGTATTGAGAAACTTCGACAGTCTCGGACCATCTCACTATTTCCCAGTTATCCCCGCTCGACCCAGCTACACTCTTATTACCAGAAAGGAATTTTGAAGCAAAGGGTGAGCACAAATAGCCCAGTAAAGAATATCATGACTAAAGATAATTAAATTATCAATAGTCTTCGTCAATAATAAATCAGAGATTTAGAACATATGGTAGATGATAAAAGTTTTCAACCATAATAGCAGCGGAATCAACAATCCATTAGAAGAGTCAAGTAGAACATAATGTCTACTATATCCTCTAGATTAAAAGTCCATCGTTAATATTTCATTCCTGTAATACTCATCAACAGTTCTTTGTTATACCCAAGACAAAGAGAACTCTCATCACATGTCTTCACCTGAACCACCACTGTGACGCCCCCAAAATAGGTCCATTCCATCCAACCCATTCTGAGTCGCCAAATACATGGTACAGAAATAACTACAACTTTATTATTACAACATATAAACTGTGAGTTTAAATACAGATATTGCCATCTAGACAATATCCACACGCAAATAAATCCCCATCATAATTATTGATACATTATTTTACAAAAATAGTGAGGACTACTAAACAACTCTCTCTAGAACCTTCATTCCATACCTCGACTAGTACTCGCTACATTCTCGCCTCCTGAGAAGAAAAATAAAACAACAAGGAAAAGGGTGAGCTCAACTAGCCCAGTAAAGAATATTATGACTAAGATAATATACAACAAATTATCGTTAGTCTTCAACAGGGAAAAATCTAATAGAATACAATAGACAACCAGTTTTAAATCAACAACTGCAGCGGAAACAATAATTCATTAGAAGAGTTAAGTAGAGAATGCAAACTACTATCTTCTATATATGAATTTAAAAGTTCATCGTCGATATTTTATCCTTGTAACATCAATCAATATATATCTGGAATCAAATATTCATCTTTGCACTACAGGCCAAAGATATTCATCAGTTGGTCATGTTCGTCTAAACACCTGTTCATCTTTGCATTACGGGCCAAAGATATTAATCAGTAGGTCATGTTCATCTCAACACCTGTTCATCTTTGCACTACGGGCCAAAGATATTCATCAAGAAATCATTCATCTTTGCACTACAAAGCCAAAGATATTCAAGAATATCATCATTTAGACCGAGGATGATGAAAATATTTCAAAGAAAATGAATCCAAAGGAAACAAAAGAACAAATATTAAGGATTCAGATTTTAAACAATCCAAGTTCAAAAATACTTTATAAGTAATCGAGAAGCGGAGTAAAATTCAAGAATGATCAAAGCATGGATACAATCAAAAAGCTAGTATCCGAATAGATATTTTGACAAAAAGAAAAAATTTCATTTTTTCGTGAATAATCTGCCGATACACGTGAATAGTGCCAGTATATGTGAATAGTAATTCGATACCAAAAGATAGAAATTTCCCAAAAAAAAACATCATCACGCTTCATGAATAAGACTCGTGAATAAGAATCGTGAATAGTAACTTCGTGAATAAGTAACTTCGTGAATAGTAATTCGACATGAAAAAGTTCCAAATTTGATAAAATTTCCAACCAATATTTTGGCATAATGATATTGAAGAAATAATATCATTTTCGAATAAAATAACATCCCTTACCTCGAAAGACAAGATTTAGTAAAAAACAGGATATAAGGCTATGACTTGAACTTGCACCAGATATAGCAATACTCAAAGTAAACTCAAAATACTCACAAGAATACGCTCGATAATATAGAGAGAGAAAACTTCAGTTTCTGGTGTGATTTTCAATTCTAACTTAAGCACCCTATTTATAGGAAAATGCTTAGAACACCAACGCAGAAAATTTAATATAATAATAATATATATTAATTTGTCTACGCCCACTTAAAATCATCTGAATTCAGCAACTTAGCATGTGTTAAAGATACCCACCAAACACAAAAAACGTTTTTCTTATTTAAATTATTTTAAACTTCCAAAAATCAATTATTTCGGAGCTTCGGAACTTCAATAATTCATAATAAATAGCCCTTTTATCAGAAAATTCGAATCTCGCAACTTTTTATAGGAAATTCAATTCTCTACAACTTTGCAGAACAAATTTGTTTCAAATTCCAAATGAAATTGGCCAAGAAATCCACAAACCAAGCGATTTTACGTGCTATAATCAAATTTTCATTAATAATTGTGTCCACCAACACAAAATATGTGTTAAATATTTAATGCCACAAAATACTCTTCCTCCTCATATACTCATATATCCCACATTCATTATAAAAATATCACCGTTAATATATTATTAAAATAATATATTTAAATGAATTATTTTATTAGAAAAAGATAAAATATTAATTTTCAACAATTGTCACTTTAAAAATTTTCTCCATCTATATCCACATAAAATCAATATTTTCTCATCATATAAATCAATAATTAATTATTCACAAATAATATTACTGAGAATCACAAGATCTTGCAACTGTGTAGTTCTCAGAAAGAGGGCTTTCAATAAGGATCTCTCCTTCTTGGCTGCTTGCAATTAGGTGACCAAACCTCTCCTTGAGCGAGAACTTTCTAGACATTGCCAATAATGTTATCCAATAATATTATTCGGATAATATGAATTATTGCTCAGATAATGGAAAATACTATGTAATGACAATTTATTGAAACAACGGTAATATAAAATATCAATGCAAAGAATTATTGAATCAATAAAATAAAAATCTTTGAATAGTAATTCATTGTAACAATTATTGAGTAGTGCCTTCTTACGTAAGAATCAATAATTGGTGCAATACCGATGTCTTCTTGTTCAACAACGCGTATTAGTGTGTTTTAAACCACGGGTATTCCAACAAGATAATCTGTAATAACTACGTCGTTATTTATAAACAACTTATATTTGTCGTTTTCTTCATCCAATCGCTTTCCATTATGGGGCCCATAAAAGACTGTGCCGTCGTACGAATATTCCCCGACAGTACGAATATTCCACGACCAAACGAATATTCCCCGACAATAATGAATATTTTATAATCACTTGCTTATTCGAAATATTTGCGTATTTTACCCATAACTATCCACATTAATCAATTCAACCCTTACTATTTCAAAATAATAAATAGAGGAAAATAAATTTCATTTATTAATAATTTGGGGTCTTACAAGTTACAACCATAGATTATAATTAAATCACGATTCATATTTATAATCAAGTAAATCAACAGTCCAACTTTGCACTACATGCCAAAGATATACAACTGTAAAACCAATAACCAACAGTTCATCTTTGCACTACAGTCCAAAGACATACAACTGTAAAACCAATAACCAACAGTTCATCTTTGCACTACAGGCCAAAGATATACAACTGTAAAACCAATAATCAACAGTTCATCTTTGCACTACAGGCCAAAGATATACAACTGTAAAACCAATAACCAACAGTTCATCTTTGCACTACAGGCCAAAGATATACAACTGTAAAATCAATAACCAACAGTTCATCTTTGCACTACCGGCCGATGAGGAATTTTACCACATCATTTGTTATATTACGGTCATGATTATACCGAATAATCCCTGGTCATTAATCATACCAAGTCCATCTATGCACGTAAGCCAAAGATGACTTTTATCACAATATAAGCATGAGGATGATGACAATGATATAAGCATTAATCAAACGAAAACAAGGATAAATATTAAGGATTTTAAATTTATCCAAATATTATCAATCGCTTAATAAACTCATAATCTAATATTATTAATATTATAATAATATTTTAATCACTTCTTAAAGCGATAAATAATTTATTTCAATTATTTACACTTTACCAAATAATGCATTTAATCATTCAAAAATGCCATACTCATAAGATTTCATCACCAATGATCAAATCCCTCATCAAAAATCTGCATATACCTTATATAGGATTTTCAATCCCTAAAATTCTATATACCAATCTTCAACTTCACATAAAATATTTAACTCATATGTTTGTAACTAAACCATTTTCATGAAAAATTACCAAATTAACTTATTATTTTTCTATCATTTGTCCAAACATATATACATATATTTCATACACAACAAGTATTTTTTATAATTTTTCAACTCCCTTAAGTATTTTTCAAAAATTAATTTCTAATTAATTTCTTAAGAAATTAGCTACCTCAAGTTTAACTCCAGAAATTCCCAAATCTTGGCAGGATCTTACACATGTTAAAGTGAGCTTCCAGTTTAAATTTCATGGTCATCGGAGTTATAGAACTCCGGTTATAGCGTTTTTCGTTGGAAAAACCTAAATATTGAAATAGTCATAACTTGCTCATTTTAAGTCGGAATGAGCTCATTTTTGGACAGGAGGTACTTTATACCATATATTTTGATATCCCAAAAGGCCGAAATTTATTTCACAAACTAAGTGATCGAAAATGCCCTTTTAAATTTTTGGGCAGTAACTTTTTGGTACTTTGCAGTTTTTGACTCCTTTGCTAAAATCAGTCCACACGAAAATCTACAACACCTTTTCCAGTGATTCCACTAGGATAAGTTAGAAAACTCATAGATCTAACTCTAGAACTTGACCACGCTCAAAAATTCAAAATATAATAGGAGATATGGTCAATTGAATTTCATGTTCTATTTTTACCAAAATCTGATTTTCAACCCTTTGTGATTTCTAAGAAACTTTCATGTTTTCACATAATAACCAACATAACTCATCATAACACTTACTAATACTACATATACCCATGATTTTCATCAGTCCAATTCTTTTATTATGACTTTCATCATAATCAACATTCCAATTCTTATATTATGACTTTCATCATAATTCACGTAAACAGATCATTTCTATAATTTAACAAGGAATGAATACAAAGGATCATTCACCATGCATGTGGTAATCCCACAGACGGAGTTATTCAACGTAATAATAAAGAATGGAATAACGAAGAAGAATTCACCGTATGCATGCGATAGATCATGCAGACGAGTTATTCCCAGCGAGTAATAATAAAGAATGGAACCAGGTCTTGCGTAATCCGCACAGACAGGATATTCCAACAGAATAATAAAGAATGGAATAACAAAAGAATTCACCATGCATGCAATAGACCGCACAGAAAGGTTATTCCAACAGAATAATAAATAATGGAACCAAGTCATGCGTAAACGCACAGACAGGATATCTCGACAGAATAATAAATAATGGAATAACAACAGAATTCACCATGCACGCGATAGACTGCACAGACAGGTTATTCTAATAGAATAATAAATAATGGAACTAGGTCATACGTAAACGCACAGACAGGATATTCCTACAGAATAATAAATGATGGAACCAGGTCATGCGTAATACGCACCGGCAGGATATTCCAACAGAATAATAAAGAATGGAATAACAGAAGAATTTCACTATGTATGCGGTACTTCGCATAGACAGGCTATTCCAACATAATAATAAAGAATGGAATAATAGAAGAATTTTACTATGTATGCAGTACTTCACATAGACATGTTATTCCAACATAATAATAAATAATAGAATAACAGAAGCTCTCTTCATGAATACGAAAGAAATAATACCCCTTACAATAATAATAATATCCCTTACCTTAGAAGAAACTGGATATTGAAAAAGGGAGGTAGCAGACTTCTCTTCTTCTTTCTTTCTATAATTTCTCTCTCTAGAGTTTCAATTGAATTAAGAAGAAATAATGAAGGAATGACCTTCTATTTATAGGAGAATGGACTGAATAGTAACTAATTCATGAACGGTCCATATTGATTTACTTTTAAACGAATGGTCCATATTGATTTACTATTAAAACTTAAAGCAACGGTCCATACTGATTCACTATTAAAACTTTAAACCAACGATCCATATTGATTTACTATTAAAACTTTAAACCAACAATCCATATTGATTTATTATTATAATTTCAACCAACGGTCTGAAAAATTAGCACATCTCCTCATGGAATAATATTGTACCCAAAAATGATTTGGATCGAAAAGAATATATTTTTTGGGTGAATAGTACCTCGTGAATAGTACTTCGGGAATAATACCCCGTGAATAGTACCCCAACACGAAAAGTGTCCTAAATACCCGAGTGAACAATACTAGAGTGAATAGTAACCGGGTAAATAGTAACCCATGAATAGTAACTCATGAATAGTACTCTAACAAGAAAAATGTCCTAAATACCCGAGTGAATAATGCTAGAGTGAATAGTAATCGGGTGAATAGTAACTCGTGAATAGTATTCTGACACGAAAAGTGCCCCGAATACCCGATTGAACAATATAACCTCCAGACATCAATTATTATCGAATAAATATCGATTTCTACTAACACTAATAATTCCCACACAATGGAACTATCAATTTTATCTTTAATCAACACGAACTTATTCATCATTAATATTATAATTCATAATATTTAACAACCAGGTCATTCCCATGAATGAGGGGGCTTTCCGATAATGATTTCTCCCTATTGGCGCGCAATTAAGTGACCAAACCTCTCCTTGACAGAACTTCTAGACATTGTAAATATTTCAATTTAATAATATGAATAACTTTTTCGTCTCAATTATTGATTTAATAATATAACATATTATACAGATGATACTGTGACAATAATCGAATCAATAATATGAGAGATATAATGCAGCAATTACTGTAGTAATAATTGAGAATAACTGAGTGACTTCTCACATAAGCATCAATAATCAATACCGTGTGCTACTATGCAACCACGCGTATTTTACCACCGATTATTTTATAACAACTTGCTTACTTTGCAAAATTTTCACATATCACCCTTAACTTTAACTTTTTATCAATTTAACCATTTACTAAATAGAATACTTATAAGAAAATTGAATACTTTCATTTCATAAAATTCGGGGTCTCACATGGACCGTCACTCCGTTCCCCAACTAGTCCCGGCTACGTTCTCATTTCCTGAAGAGAACAATGAAAGCAAAAGTGTGAGCTCAACTAGCCCAGTAAGAAATATTATAACCAAGATTCTAATACCCGAAAAAAAAATTAAATCAATATTTTAAATATTAATTTGGGCCTTTAAACTAATTAGGTCAAACTAATTTCTAAGTATTTAAATTTGGGTATGTCAAACTTATTGAGTCCAATTTAAAGTGTTGGATTTAGAAACCTAATTGGAGTAGGAGTAACATTAATATATTAGGTTAAGTCCATTCCCAATACATGTATTGATACTAATCGACTAAACAACAGGAGAGGATTTTGGCGCAGCGAGAAAAGAAAGAGGAGGAAGAGAGGGTTGTGAAACAAAAGGAAAATTTGGATAAGAAGATTGTGAGGCTATATTCAACATAATTATATCTTCAAAAGTTAATTGTTAAATTTATTTTATTGTCAAGAGGAATAATTGTTATGGTGGATTTGGGGTGTAATCAGTGTATATTTATGTTTTAGTGTCGTTAGTAATGACACTGTATTTGTGAATGGATTTACTGATCTTGAGGGAAGGCAATTCTCTGAAAAAAAACAAAAAAAAAACAAACTAATGTACCGTCATTAATAAGAAGTACTCGGCTATTTAAAGAATCAATCATAACTATTTGTGAAGAATCCTCATGCATATATACATATACATATTTACATATATAAATATATGTACTATTATTTTCTAATAAAGAATTCTGTAAATACCATAAAGTATATTTATAACGGCTTAATTTGGTCAAAGTCATTGGGTTGAGACATTTTATTGTGTTGATGTGAAACATTGGCAAGAAACTTATATTCTTTATCTAGTATTTGAATATATATATATATATATATATATATATATATATATATTATCGATTAATTTTTTATTTATGTGTACTAAAAATCTCAAGATGAGGATTGAGAAAATTATGATAAATAATTTTCTTTTCTTACAATTAATAAATTTTATTTTGTGCATATCAAGTCCTAACCAGTGTATCTTTCACATTAGGTGGAATCAAAAAGTGTCCCTTGGCCTAGTGTTTGTGCAGTTTCAACAGTTTTCAAAGTAGTGAAAGAAGTTCTATGAGCATATCCCAGAAAATTTGCCTTCAAACTATTTCACTGCAGAGTACTTAATGGTTATTATATAATATAGTTTTTTTTAACCCAAGCTATGATTATATATATATATATATTCTATCATGGAAGTTATAATTGGTAAATTCATGATTGAATAATGACTTTCTATAAACGTACAAGGATTTTAAGAATTAATAGAATTATATATATATTTTTATAGCATTAACTATACTAAATTAAAATGATATTTTTGCATTCTGAGAATGTCTGAGTAACGCGTTCTTAACTACAGAGAGTATATGAACTTATATTAAAGCGAGTTAATTTATAAAAAGAAATATATAAATTATAATTTAGTAATTTAATTAATGGTCTTGTATTGATTTGATAATTATATAGATCGATTGAGGAGGTCTACAAGTAGTGTGATGTTTGGGTTAAATTGAATTGTTTTGGTCTTATATTAAAGAGGCACGGATTAGTACTCTTTTCAAATGATACTCTTGTTAAATTTGATTTATTCGTTTGTTTCCTTATTTCGAATTCTGTTATGATTTCACATAATTGTTTCTTGTGAAATAAATATATTAGTTTCATTTTGGAGTTAATACATATGACTCGTATTTGTATTCTTTGAATTAGGATATCATGTTTAGTATTTATTTTTGATAATTATAGAGCGGTACATGTTGCTACCTTCTTTTTGAGATCTTGTGACTATAATTTTATTTGGTTCAACATGTACATATAGAACCCTTTTGTTGGTATTATGTTGCATGTGTTGTAACATGGTATTTTTTGTTAGAATATACTGTAGGGTATACCTGAGCTATAACCACCTATGGGGGTACCACAGGCATGTCGTCTATGCACGAGATACATGACACTTTTCGTGGCGGTGTGATTAGTCCACGGCGTCTCCATTTTGGGCTCCGGAGGAAGTGGGCCATTTGGTGTTTTGTTGTGGGAGGCGTATGGGTTAACCCTAGTTTTTTTTGTTCTGCGGATTTTTGATGTCGTGCCAAACACACCTATCCGATTTGCATACATTTGGATTCGCGGTCCAATATGTGAGTGCCTGTGTGGCATTATTTTGATTGCCTGTGTGGCATCATTTCATTTTCGTGTGTGGCATTAGTTTGACTTGACTGTGTGGCAAGATATATTTTTGAGCTCAATCGGTTTGAAATAACCCTGACCATTTGTATCAGCCTATTATTTTATCGTGTTAGTTTTATTGGCTTCTGTTTAGTTCAATTAATTGGGTTAGTTATTTCAGTTCATTATTTTCTTTACTCTTCTGTTTGTTTCGTTAATTCTGTTGGTTCAGATATATTCTATTCAAATCTTTTGAGATTTTTTTTTTCAGAGAAAATATTTTGTCTCTGTTGATTTTGTATTTTAGTTGTATATCTTTTGTATCTTTATATCCGTACTGGGCATTTTGCTCATGTTGTGTTTTTCTTCCGGCAGGTTTGCAGGGGTGATTCAGGGCTAGTGTTATGAGAGTGTTGCCTTTGACCATCTAGGTTGATTTGAATTTTAAGTTTTGATTATTTTGACTCTGTTCGGAGAATTGTATTTAGTACTTTATTAATGAATCACCACTATTAATATTTTGAGGTTGTTAGTGCTCTGTTTATTTATTTTGAGGTTTGTTGTGCTTTGCACGTGACCTCCCTTTCCTTTTTGGGAAAGGAATTATTCTGAAGATGGTATCAGAGCTTAGGTTCTTTCTTGTAGAAAACCTATTTAGGTTTGACCTGTAAGTTGTGGGTAAACCATTGGGTAGACATAGGAGTTTGAGTCGATTTTGTTCTCTGTTTGGTTGGTCTTGATTTTGACCCAAGTGTTATTAGCTCTTTGAGTTGTAGTTGATTTGAGAAAGGCGAGATAATTTATTAAGATTATTATTGTTATGCGTTGGAGCAATAATATTAGTTAAGGATTGTGATTAGATTATTAAGGAGAATAATGTCATATTTTGTTCAGTTAAGAAATGATTATACGATTACGATATGAGTATTTGTATCAGCGAGTTTTGATACTGGAGAATTATTTGTTAGAGTTATTTCAGGTAATAAAAATTATTGTGATTTTGGAATTGAGGATTTGATTTGGGTTAGATTATGATTTTTGTTAAGTTGTGAATAATTTTAGGTATGTGAATCAGTGGAATAATATGATAAAGTGAAACCTATTAAGTACAGAGGCTCTCTTATAATTTTGAGTTGTTGTAGAGATTCCAGGTAATTAGATTAATCTTTTGGAGTAAATGAATTTTGCAGTTATTTCCTAGAGGAATGTTGGAGTTATCTTATATGAAATTTTGAATGATAGTATGAGGAGATCTTGGAATTTGTTGGGTTAAGATTTGCATTAAGAGAATGATTGATTCATTGAATGATTAGATATATAATAAGTGATGAATCCAATATATTTTAAGAGATTTTGAAAGCTATAGTTTGCTTATGCAGATAGTAGAATATGTAATTTGGAGTTTGATATGGTGATGAAGAGATCTTCATATTATATTATATTATTTGGTGTAATAATATTTGAAAACTAATTTGGATTGAGGTTTGAATATTTTGAAGCTCCTAAGGATTTAGGAAGAGTTGATAATTTATAGAGTTATTTTGTTTATTCCAATATTATTAAAGTTTTGCATGAATTTATGTAAAATAAATAAATAAAACAAAATAATTTTTAGATCCTAGTCATGTGCAGGACATGAACTTTTTGAAATTAAAGATAATTTTAAATATTTCAGGTATTCGAATCGTATTTAGATGAAGAGAAAATTTTGTGGTTTCGAATTATGTTATGAAGAGTATGTATGTTTACAAGAACGAAATCAAGAAAATTGACGACGAACCGCACCAGCTGTGGAGCATGTGGCTTAATTCAATGCAAAGCAAAGAATCTTAACGGGGCTTGACACGTGATGAATTTTTTTTTGCAAGTATATGGATAATTTCGAGGACCGATTGACATACCAGGCTTGATCGTTAAAAAGGACGATGTTACATCTTAACTAAAGTTTATGAATAATTGTGTAATTTAAATAAAAATAAAACTTTCTGTAACTTATTTGAATTTCGAGGACGAAATTATTTTTTGGAGGGTAGAATGTAATAACCTAAAATTTTGTTAATGAATAAATATTAATTATTATTTTTTATAAAATCATTCGGAACGAGAAACAATATAGAAGATGGAGGAGTTTATTCGACCGAAATATCTGCATCTTTTTGAAAATTAGTTACATTCTGTTTTTTTTTTATTTCGGGGACGGAATAATTTTTAAAGGGTGATGTGGTCTAATACCCGGAAAAAAAAATTAAAATCAATATTTTAAATATTAATTTGAGCCTTTAAACTAATTAGGTCGAACTAATTTCTAAGTATTTAAATTTGAGTATGTCAAACTTATTGAGTCCAATTTAAAGTGTTGTGTCAGGAATAAGCATGTGAATGATATTCCTATTTACATATGATTTGATTATGATATATGTAAGACCCCAACTTTTATAAATAAAGATGAATTTTTCTATAAATATTATTTTGAATATTATGGAATAAATTTGATATAATTTTATAGTTGGGCAATATTTATAAATTTTGCAAAAAAGTATGCAAGTTGTTATAAAATATTCGTTTGGTGAGAATTTTCTTTTTAGGAATATTAAATACAACGGCTCAATCATTGGTGGACCCCTATTAATGTAATTATTGTCGGATTGAGAAAACGACAAAAATATTTTATAAAAATAACGGCGGAGGTGTTACCGTTAAAAGCTGTTGAACTACAAATTGGTAAAAGTACGATGTCTGGCGTGGTTGCATAGTAGCACATGGTATTGATTATTGATGCTTACGTGAGAAGTCACTCATTTATGCTCAATTATTGCTTCACGATAATTCTTGCGCATCATATCTCTTATATTATTGATTCAATTATCACACGCGATTATCATCGTATAATATGTTATAGTATTAAATCAATAATTGAGACGACAAGTTATAAATGATTAATAATTGTTGAAAGATTAAATATGTGTTATAATTTGTGGTAAGTTTGATTATTTTATGGGGGGCTCATATATCATCATCATAAGAGTCTCTTAAATACATAGTAATTACCCTTGTGAATAGTATTTACCTTCGCGTGATAGTATTTACCTTCGTTAATAGTAATTACCTTTACCAGACGTCGAACCACTTGTCGTTTCACATTACAGGCGTCGAACCACTTGTCGTTTCACATTACAAGCGTCAAACCACTTTTCTTTTCACATCATTAGTCGTCAAGCCACTTGCCTTTTCACACGGCGGGTGCTCACTAGAAATCTTCTATAAATAGAGGCCTAGGGCTTCATTATTTTTCACGAATTCATTCAAGCTATAGAGAGAGAAAGTATAGAAAGAATAAGAGAGAAAGAAGAAGAGTATTTTGTTACTACACTGCTGCAGTATTCAATCTCCTACCAAAAGTAAGGGTGTTATTCTTTCTTATTCATGAAGAAGCTGTTGTTATTCCATTGCTTATTATTACATTGGAATAACTTTGATATCTGTGGTTTACCTATACTTGGTGACATTCTTCTATTATTACATTGGAACATCACATGTCATGTGTTTTACAGGACTGGTTAAAATCTTTATTATTATTCTGTTGGAACATCCTATCATGTGTTTTACAGGACTGGTTAAAATCTTTATTATTATTACATTGGAACATCACATGCATGTGTTTCTGTGGGACACAGTTCCGTCTTTATCATTACGTTGGAATATCCTATCTCATGTGTTTTACACCGGATCCGGTTCCATCTTTATTATTTCTCGTTAGAACATCACCGTTGATTGTGAATTTCACGATTTGGTTCCGTTATTATTATTACATTGGAATAACTTTATCTATCGCAATCACCGCATGCATGGTGATTTCTTTTGTTATTCCATTCTTTATTATACCCGGTTGGTTAAAACTTTGACTTCTATACTCCATGAAATTAGTAGAATATCCTTGATATTTGCGTTTCATCCGATATCTTTTCATGGAAATATTCTTTGATCATTCTTGAATTTTACTAATTTGGGACGTTAATAATTCTGGATAAAATAATTCTTGAACTTGTTTTATTGAATTCTTATATCATTGTCATCATCCTCATGTTTATATTATGTTGAAAGTCATCATACGGCTTTTGTAGTGCATAGATGGACTTGGTATGATTATGATGACGAGAGACTATTCGGTGTAATCATGGTAGTAATGTTACAAATGATGTGATAAAAATCCTCGATGGCGTAGTGTCATTGGTGGACGATTGTTGGCATGATCATGACCATTAATGAATACACAAATATTCTTGGCCCGTAGTGCATGAATAATTGTGGTCGTGATACTAAAGAATATCCTTGGTAGTAGTGCGGGGGGTGATTCGATGATGTGGAATATTTATTAAAAAGTGAGTCTAAATTTATAATGATGATGAAAAACCTTTTAAAACCTAAAAGATAGTAGACTTTATTTTCTACTTGACTCTTTTAATGGATTGCATATTCATTTATGATTAAACCTTGGTTGTCTATTGTATTTTATCGGTTTAACATTGTTGAAGACTATTGATAATTTATTACGCATTATCTTAGTCATAATATTTCTTCTTTGGGCTAGTTGAGCTCACCCTTTCTTTCCTTTATTCTCTTGGAAATGAGAATATATTTGGGGACGAGTCGGGGAAAGCGAGTGATGGTCTGAAGATAGCATTAGTACTCCTCACTATTACGTAAAATAGTGTGATAATAATTATAATGATGAGGACTATTTGTTTGAGTTTGTATAATATCTAGTAGACGCGATATTTGTATTTAAACTCACGGTTTATGTCGTATTGTACACAGCGAGTTATGTTAATAAGTTGTATTTAAATTACATACCATGTAAGTGGCGACCCAAGATGGGTGATGTATACCTAATTTGGGGGCGTCACGGTTGAAGTATCAAAGCATAGGGATATGATCCACGGCTAAGATGTGAGAATAGTACTAGGAGGGGAGAGGCAGGGAATACCTTCGCTAGTATGACCTACCTAAGTTTATGTGCTATTTTATTGGTTGGTCGGAAGAAGATAGGGATAATTTGTTACATGTCAATTAACCTTTTGTTTTGTGGCGATGTCTGAAAATGACATCGAGAATGTTGAGAAATAGCAATGAGCGCAGCGATCGTTGATTCACCACATATCAATAATCGAGGATAATGTGCATCGAAGGCGACAATCCTCATGCAAACAACAAACCTTGACGACAAATGATGAATGATCAAATGCTCGGAGGCTTTATGCAATTTATGCAACAATGAAAGAGAGCGACTCACATCCAAAACGTAGGTGGAAACACGGAAACTCTCGGAAGTCGGTCACCGCTAAACAATTCAAGGAGCTGGGACCACCGGAGTTTAAGGGTGAGCCAAAACCACTTGGCGGAAGCATGGATAAAGCAAATTACCAAGATATTTGATGTCTTGGGATGCTCAGGAGCAAAAGGTTCCCTTCACGCCTTTATGTTCTTTGGAGGAGAGGCAGTCATTGGTGGGAATCGGTAAAACGTACTCAACTCTTTGCAGATCTTGAAGATATCTTGGGAGAAGTTCGAGGAGAGTCATTCAACGACAAATACTTTCTAAAAGTATTCGCCACATGAAGGAGGTGGAGTTTATCAAGTTGGAACAAAACAATATGGCCGTGTCGCAATACGAGAGGCAAAATTTGCGGAGTTATCACAGTTTCGTCCCACTTGGTGGATAATGAAGAGAGAATGTCGCGAATGTTTTTAAGAGGTTTGAAGCAGGAGATATGTCAACATCTTATTTCTCATAAAGCGTGTTTGTATTCGGATGTTGTAAATAGGGCTCGATTAGTGGAGCGCGATAATGAGTCAACGCATCTAAAAAGAGCAAACCGCAAAATTATAATACCGGTGAGAGAGTAGTCATCAAGCGGTGACAACAAGCGTGGAGGAATCAACAAAGGCGAGATATGGTAACCACGGTGGTAATCGGGGGCCAAAACAATAAGAATGGACATTTCAAGAAAAGGAGATTCAACAATGATGGAAAGACGTCAGCACCAGCACCCATTGTTAAGGAAGGAGAAAGACCACCTATCATATGCTTCAAATGCGGAAGAGAGGGACACATAAGTCCAAATTGCGTCATGCCGTCCAAAGCATGTTATAATTGTGGAAGAGAAGGTCACTTAGCTCGATTTTGTCGTTTACCGAAGACAAATTCAGCTAGGATGGAGGCACCAAAGGCCATCCCTAAAAATTCAAAAGCCAGTAGTCTGAGGAGAGCGTTTGTTGTGACCTCCCAAAGAGCAAGGAATCGAATGAGGTCATCACGGGTAAGATTATCATAAACTCTAATGAAGTCTATACTTTATTTGATCTGGGGTTCTACCCATTCTTTTATTTCTCCTACTTGCGCTCATCGATTAAATTTGACTCCGGAGAAATTAGACTTTGACTTATCTGTGGAAACTCCGTTGGGAGAAACCTTCATTACATCCACTGTTTATAAGTCTTGTTTGGTTCAAATCGTTACCCTCACATTTACCGTCGATCTTATTTCATTAAAATACTTGCATTTGGCGTGATTCTAAGGATTGATTGGTTAACTACTTATCATGCAAAAATTGATTGTTTTCGTAAGGTTGTTAGCTTTCATATTCCTAATCAACCTATTATGCTAATTCAAACGACCAAACCATTAAAATCAATCATGGTCATCTCAAGCCATAAAGCTATTCGTTTGTTGAAAAAGCGGATGTCAAGCTTTCTTAGCTCATGTCACGATTTAAACAAAAAATAAATCGATTTTGAGCGATATTTCTATTGTTAATAAATTTCTGACGTATTCCCGAAGAACTTCTGGCCTACCCCAGGCGTGAAATTGAATTTTGTATCGACTTTGAACCCGGTACAAAACCTATTTCCAAAGCCCATATCGAATGGCTCTATTGAACTTCGGAGTTAAAGACCCAGCCGCAGGAATTGTTAGACATTGGCTTTATTCGTCCCTAGTACTTCTCCTTGGGGTGCTCTGTTCTATTCGTGAAGAAGAAAGATGGGAGTATGCGACTTTGTATTGATTATGGGGAGTTGAATCATGTCACCATCAAAATAGGTATCCATTGCCACGTATTGATGACTGTTTGACCGGTTGCAAGGAGCCAAATTCTTTTCAAAGATTGATCTTCGTTAGGATATCACCAATTGAAGATTAGAACCGTGACATTCCAAAGGCGGCTTTTCGGAACTCGATGCGTGCATTATGAATTCCTAGTCATGTCCTTTGGATTGACTAATGCTCCTCTGCGCCTTCATGGATATGATGAACAAAGTATTGAGGAATATTTAGATCACTTTGTGGTCGTCTTTATTGATGACATCCTTATTTATTCCAAAAGCCGTGAAGATCATGAGCAACACTTGAGGTGACACTCCAAAAGCCGTGAATATAAGCTTTATGCCAAGTTGAAGAAATCGAGTTCGGCTTGAAGAAGTAGCATTCCTTGGGCACGTGGTATCAAGTCATGGAATATCATTGACCAAAGAAAGATTGAAGCTATTCAAAGTGGGAACAACCTAAATCGATTAACCGAAAGACGTAGCTTTCTCGGTTTATTTGGTTATTATCGGAGATTCGTGGAAGGATTTTCTCGAATCGCTACTCCCATCGACTCGGTGACTCGGAAAGATACAAAGTTCGGTTGGAGCGAAGAATGTGAGAAGAGTTTTCAAGAACTCAAGAGGAGACTTATTTCAAAGACTGTTACGACAATACCATCGGCTCGGAGGATTTGTCATCTTTAATGATGCTTCGAGCAAAGGGTTGGGATGTGTTCTTATGCAACATGGAAAAGTTATAGCCTATGCCTCGCAACAACTCAAAGAATATGAGAGAAATTATCTTACTCATGATCTAGAGTTAGCAGCTGTTGTCTTTGCACTTAAAATTTGGAGGCATTACTTGTATGGGGAGAAAGTGGAGATCTTTATGGATCATAAAAGCCTCAAATATTTCTTCACTCAAAAGGAACTCAACATGCGACAACGACGTTGGCTTGGTATTGAAAGATTATGATCATACCATCGATACCATCACGGAAAAGCGAGCGTGGTAGGCGACGCATTGAGTAGAAAATCATATGCAAATCACGAGTGCGATATTGTCAACGCAAAGGCCCATTTTGTGTGACTTGAAAAGGATGGAGATAGAGTTAAAGACTCGAGGGACGCATGTGATGATAACAAGTATCTGAGTAGAACCGACTTTAATCGATAAAGTTAAAATTTGCTCAAGCTACTGATGAGTGAGGTGTATGTATGAAGAAAAGTGCAAGAAGGTGCTATCTTAGGAAGCAAGAATCAATGAAGAAGGAATACTTGAGTCAACTCCGGACTTTGTGTTCTAACGACCACGATTTAAAGTATAATATCATGATGGAGGCGCTGACACACCATTTACAATCCATCACAGGAGTACCAAAATGTATCATGATATTAAATCATACATTTTGGTGGGAGCAATATGAAGAGAGAGATAGCTATTTGTTTATCTCAAGGTGTCTAACTTGTCAACGAGTTAAGCGGAGCATCAAGTACCAAAAGGTCCATTGCAACCACTTGAAATTCAGAATGGAAGTGGGAGAACATTACCATGGATTTCGTTCTGGGTCTTCCTAAGGTTTCTCAAGGCATTGATGTGATTTGGGTCATTGTTGATAGATTGACAAAGTCTGCTCATTTCTTATCGTCGAGAAACTTATACACTTGAACGTCTTGCTCGTATGTACATAAGCGAGATTGTAAGATCGCATGGTATCTTGCGGTATCCATAGTTTCGATCGAGACCCAAGATTCACTTCACGATTTTGGGTTAGTTTGCAAAAAGCTATGGGCACAGACTTACGGTTTTGCTCGGCATATCATCCTCAGACGGACGGACAGTCGGAGAGGACTATTCAAACTCTTGAAGATCTATTAAGACTACTGTGTCCTTGATTTCAAGGGAGTTGGGACAAGTTCTTACCATTGGTGGAGTTTTCCTACAACAACGGTTATCAAGCAAGTATTGGCATGGCTCCATTCAAGCGTTGTATGGAAGAAAGTGTCGTTCTCGAGTATCTTTGGGATGAGGTGGGTAAAGCAACGTTGTTGGGACCCGGAGTTGGTACGATATGACTACGGAAAAGATTCAAACGATCCGACAACGTATAAAAACCTCACAAAATCGACAAAAGAGTTATGCTGATCTTCATCGAAAGGACGTGGAATTCGATATAGGAGATCATGTGTTGTTAAAAGTTGCTCCATGGAAAGGAGTTACAAGATTTGGAAAGAGAGGAAAACTTAATCCTCGATTCATCGGTCCATTTTAATCCTCGATCGAGTAGGGCTGTGGCCTATAGACTCGCTTTCTGCTTGAAATATGTCTCGTGTTCATAACGTTTTCACATATCCATGTTACGTAAATATGTGAAAGACCGAACCACATTATTGAGTTAGAAGCCGGACGAAATAGCGGAAGATTTGGCGTATGAAGAGGTTCTGTTCAAATCTTGGATAAGAAGGAACATATTCTACGCTCCAAGGTTATACCTCAAGTCGAAGTTTTTGTGGAGGAACCACGATGTTGAGGAAATGACTTGGGAGTTAGAATCGAAATGAAATCAAGGTATCCTTACCTCTTGACATACCAGTATCGTACCCTAATTTCGAGCGCTTAAATTTCATAAGAAGGGAGGTTGTAAGACCAACTTTTATAAATAAAGATGAATTTTTCTATAAATATTATTTTTGAATATTATGGAATAAATTTGATATAATGTTATAGTTGTGGGTAATATTTATAAATTTTGCAAAGTATGCAAGTTGTTATAAAATATTCGTTTGGTCGGGGAATATTCTTTTTAGGGAATATTCGTACAACAGCTCAATCATTAGTGGACCCCACAATGGAAATTATTATCGGATTGAGAAAATGACAAAATATTTTATAAAAATAACTACGGAGGTATTTACCGTTAAAAGCATTGAACTACCATTGGTAAAAACAAGAATATGTCTGGCGTGGTTGCATAGTAGCACACGGTATTGATTATTGATGCTTACGTGAGAAGTCACTCATTTATGCTCAATTATTACTACGATAATTCTTTGCATCATATCTCTTATATTATTGATTCAATTATTGTCACAAATTATCATACGTATAATATGTTATAGTATTAAATCAATAATTAAGGCGACAATTTATAAATGATTAATAATTGTTGAAAGATTAAATATGTGTTATGATTTGTGGTAAGTTTGATTATTTTATGGGGGGCTCATATGTCATCATCTAAGAGTCTCTTCGTCGATAGTAATTACCCTTGTGAATAGTATTTACCTTTCGTCAATAGTATTTACCTTCGTTAATAGTAATTACCTTTACCAGACGTCGAACCACTTGTCGTTTCACATTACATTCGTTGAACCACTTGTCGTTTCACATTACAGGCGTCAAACCACTTTTCTTTTTCACATCATTAGTCGTCAAGCCACTTGCCTTTTCACACTGCGGCGGTGCTCACTAGAAATCTTCTATAAATAGAGGCCTAGGGCTTCATTATTTTTCACTTAATTCATTCAAGCTATAGAGAGAGAAAGTATAGAGAAAGAATAAGAGAAAGAAGAAGAGTATTTTGTTACTACTGCTTCTTTGCGATATTCAATCTCTACCAAAAGTAAGGGGTGTTATTCTTTCTTATTCATGAAGAGAAGCATTGTTATTCCATTGCTTATTATTACATTGGAATAACTTTCATATCTGTGATTACCCTATACTTGGTGACATTCTTCTATTATTACTGTTGGAACATCGGTATACGTGTGTTTTTACCGGACTGGTTAAAATCTTTATTATTATTACATTGGAACATCACATGCTCGTGTGTTTTACAGGACTGGTTAAAATCTTTATTATTACTGTTGTAACATCACATGCGTGTGTTTTACACCGGACTGGTTAAAATCTTTATCATTACATTGGAATATCCTATCGTGTGTTTTACAGGATCTAGTTCCATCTTTATTATTACTGTTGGAACATCACGTCGGTGTGAATTTCACGACACTGGTTCCGTTATTATTATTCTCTGTTGGAATAACTTCGTCTATCTGATATCTACGCATGCATGGTGATTTCTTTTGTTATTCCATTCTTTATTATACCCGGTTGGTTAAAACTTTGACTTCTATACTTCATGAAATTAGTAGAATATCCTTGATATTTGCGTTCCATCGATATCTTTCATGGAAATATTCTTGATCATTCTTGAATTTTACTAATTTGGGCGTTAATAATTCTGGATAAAATAATTCTTGAACTTGTTTTATTGAATTCTTATATCATTGTCATCATCCTCATGTTTATATTATGTTGAAAGTCATCGTGGCACTGTGAAGTGCATAGATGGACTTGGTATGATTATGACCGAGAGACTATTCGGTGTAATCATGGTAGTAATGTTACAAATGATGTGATAAAAATCCTCGAAAGTGGCCGTAGTGCATTGGTGGGACGATTGTTGGCATGATCATGACCATTAATGAATACACAAATATTCTTGGCGTAGTGCATGAATAATTGTGGTCGTGATCTTAAAGAATATCCTTGGTAGTAGTGCGAGGGTGATTCGATGATGTGGAATAGTTATTAAAGTGAGTCTCGGCTATATGATGATGAAAAACCTTTTAAAACCTAAAAGATAGTAGACTTTATTTTCTACTTGACTCTTTTAATGGATTGCATATTAAGCTGCGATTAAAGCTGGTTATACATTGTATTTTATCGGTTTAACATTGTTGAAGACTATTGATAATTTATTCGCATTATCTTAGTCATAATATTTCTTCTTGGGCTAGTTGAGCTCACCCTTTCTTTTCTTTATTCTCTTCTTGAAATGAGAATATAAATTTGAGACGAGTCGGGAAGCAGTGATGGTCCTGAAGATAGCATTAGTAGTCCTCACTATTACGTAAAATAGTGTGATAATAATCTGTAATGAGGACTATTTGTTTGAGTTTGTATAATATCTAGTAGACGATATTTGTATTTAAACTCACAGTTTATGTCATATTGTACACGACAGTTATGTTAATAAGTTTTATTTAAATTCTGTACCATGTAAGTGGCGACCCAAGATGGGTGATGTATACCTAATTTTGGGGGCATCACAATATATATATATATATATATATATATATATATATATATGAATGAATATGCAAGTATGCTTGTATTAAGAAAAGCTGTAAAGTTCTTTGATAGATAATAGAAACATATGTGCAAGGACTTAGAATGAATTGATCAAATGTGTTAGGTTGATCCTACATAAGTAAAACAACTTTGTAAAGTCCTTAAAAAGAAATGATGTACAAGGACTATTAATATAGAAAGATCAAGCATGTTAGGTTGATCTTATGATGTAATAGATAGGCTTGTCCGATCGTCGAGCACTACACACGAGTAATCGTGAGTCGCGGGAGAGTCGAGAATAACTCGAGAGCTATCGAGGCAGAATCGTAGTCTGCAAGATAGTAGATCTCAGAGTTCGTAGATTGCCAGGAGAGACGAGGAAGGATCGTAGTGAATCGAGTAGCACTTCCTCGGGCAAGTAGTCTCTTTGAGGAAGTCGTGTTCATAATCGTGAAACGACACGCCTCTGAGTAGTAGAGTATCTGCAAAGCCAAGTCGAGAATCGTAGACTACACTCGAGTTGTAGAGAGTCTACTAATCATACCAAAGGAGAGATCGTAGTCGAGCAAGATCGGATGAAGACAACAAAGCACACAGCGAAATCGTGAGTGTCGAAATTTGATCTCGGAGTCGTAGTGTACGCATGTAAAAGCCCAATCGTAGAGTCAGGAACTAAGACCTCAACAAATGTGCTCCTAATGCCAAAGCAGAATCGTAGAGAAAATACGATTCTCAAAAAATGAGCACTCCCTGAATATCCAAAGGAATGAAGCCTCTGGTTGGTAATGCAAAGATACATCTCAATTAAAGAAAGCCAGAGAGCACTCAACGAATGGCATGCAAGCTAATAGAAGACCTAAGCACCAACCCAATCAGCATCAAGATTGAGTTGTAAAGCCATTCGAGATGAAGTCTTCCACAAGATGATCATAAGAAGACTTCAATAGCTGACTAAGAAAAGTCAGCACATGAAGTAGCTGTCAAGTAGAAAGACGACAACGTTCTTGGAAGCAATCAAGATCGTAGTATTTGCTAAATGAAAAAGGCGATGGAGTACACTTTGAGATCTTTGGTCGACCTCTGAATAACAAGGCTAAAGTGATTAAGCATTGGGTCAGTCCATTGATGATAAGTGAACGGGAGATCACAAGGAGAAAGCGAGCTGGACACGCCACAAATCTGAAGTGTCTTGTTATTCAGAAAAGGACAGAGCAAGGAATCGAGCCATCGATATCTCGAGAAGCGATCGAGGCAAATGAAGTGTATGAAAAAGCTGCATAAGAGAAGGAAGAGGTGTTCCACATTGGAGATCTAATGAACACTCTTCAAGATCGTAGTGTTAATTCTACACATCAAAAAGCAAGTCAAACAAGACACTACGATTACGTCCAAGAAGGTATGCATCAGAATCGTAGAGTTCGAACAACTGAAGATTGAGGCATTGGCAACGGCTCAATCTGAAGATTGATATTCGAATAAAGCTTATTGAGAGCATCGATGCAAAAGGACAACCTCTGATTTAGAAATCAGAAGTAAGAAATAAAGTTGACTACCTGCCCAAGACATGAAAGTGACATTTCGATGGGGTGGGTGAAGCGATGAAGCTATGATGTCGAGAAAGTCGAGAAAAAGATGTCATGTCACATCTGCGATCGCACCAAATAACTCGAGATCTGTGAAGTCATTTGAATAGCTTTCAACGGCTACTTTCCAACGGGAAGATTGGGAAGTAGTATAAATCAACAGAGCTTCAAATATCAAGAGCTGCTGGTGATTATGAAGTTGCAGAATCGTTGAGTTGGTAAATGCTATAGTTGACTCTACGAGTTCCACCAAAGATCAACAGAACAAGTCTTAGTGGCGATTGAGACTACGAAGGTGGAAGTGAAGCGACTTTGAAGAAGAACTCAATCGGATCAAAGCTTCACTCAACAAAGATGAGAATGCCACTGAAAATGGCAGCCAAGCTGAGAGCCGAGAAGGCCAAGAAGATAGCATTCAGGAAAGTGGCTGAGTACAAAGAAGACCAAGAGAGCCACTCTACGAATCACCATGAACCTAAAGCCAAAACTGAACAAGTGCAGAACCATATCTGCAAAACATTCAAGAAGGGTTCAGGGATTACTAAGTACCAGAAGAACTACCAAAAGCTCAGGTGCTTAGTAATTCCATATGGTGATGGTGCACAGTTGACATCAGACGAAGATGAGCTGAAAAGAGAAGAGATCAGCTGCACCAAGGAAGATGTGGTCCAGACTCGAAGCTGAACGCAAAGAGGACCACACCAAGCTACTAAGAACAAAAGATGCTCAGAGCTTAAAGACATCTTAGTAGCTCAGCACCAACAACATCAACAACTACAACAACAAGAAGCCAGGGCCTGAGGGGTCCTTGTCCGAAGGGACTAAATGAGTTTCCAAGCCTGCTGGGCTTGAAGAGTTCCTAGGGAACTAGAGAAGTTCCAAAGCTGCTGGCCTTGAAGAGTTCTTAACTGAAGTCCCAAGGCTGCTGGCCTTGAAGGAATCTAAGTGATTCAGGGTGCTGCCCTTCCTTAGTGGAAATCTTGCTAGTTGAAAGTAGAATAGTGGATTAGGAGCTTGAGTCTCTGAACCACTTAAAACCCCTTGTGTCTTTTACTTTATGTCATTTAAATTATGTACATTAACTGTTATAACTGCTATGTATGTTTTAACTGCTTACCATTGAACCAACTCTACGAACAATGTATGTATGATTATGATTATATCAATGAAGGGGATCTTTTACGTATTCCGCTGTGCTTGAAAAGATTCTTATGATTTTCATTTGCTAAATTATTAGCAATACGAAATAAATCAGAAAAGTATTTGAAATTAAAAAGGATCTATTCAACCGCCCCTTCTAGATCTATTGTGCCTACTGGGAACTAACAATTGGTATCAAAGCAGGTTCTCATGCTATATTCAAAAGCTAATCGCTTTGAGTTTGATCCTAGGCACAAAAATTATTCTAAACTTAGTTTAGTAGTAAGTCACTTGTTATATATAGATGAGCTCACATGTTGGAAATATTGTGTACAGGTAAATGTGCATATACACCTGAAGTTGCTCAGGTTGGTCCATGTCTTTGATTATCATATTAACAAGACCAATCCTTGCTCGATGTCAATCTTGTTGGTGAAGATCGGCTAGAAAGCTCAAGAGATGTCAGCGGAAAGATTCAAACATCCACCAGCCTGAAAAGATAAAAAGGCCATACATGCTAAGTAATGCTTATCCAGAGAAGAAAGAAGAAGTTCTTAACCACAGGCTTGGTCAAACTGCAGCTGGATGTAAATCTTATGAACTCAATGATGTCAAAGAATTAGAGATACTGACACTCTCTTAGCTTCGTATCTTGAAGACCATTTGACCGATTTTGAAGATCAGCTGGAGCAACTAAATTTGTCGAAGCAAATGAGAAAATATGCACATCAATGCCTAAACTCAGTATATCTAAGATAAATGACTATTAAGAAATTAATAGCAAAAAGGTACGGTTCCTCGCTAACGTAGATATGAACATTATATTTGCATCTTACTCATGAACTATAACAGTTTTCCTTCAAATATTCATAATCTATCTAAAAAGGTGAAGAGAGAAAGTACACTGATGATAGAAACTCAAATGTCTATAAACTTTCTCTCCATCCAAGTTTTAGGTTGAAGATGATAACTTGAAAGAGATCTGAAATAGTTTCAAGAGCCTCACAGGTCGATTGAATATGAAGAAATCTTTGCTGATGGGTTAATGTGTTTTGTACATCCTATGGTCTAAGTGTTTAATGACACACAGAGCATGATCAGATCTACAAGAGAATCTTGAAGATTCATAGAAACTGATCACCTCCATGAATCAATCAGATGCTAATAAATCTTAGAGTTGATTCTCACTCTGTGAATAGTTAAACTCTGTGATCATAACTTAGCATATGATGAAACCATCAAGGAAAAGAGTGTTTTATTAAAATGACAGATTTTTCTCACACTCACCACTATGCATCTCAAAATGTATTATCTAAATGAAGTACATACATGGATACGACTGATGGTGGTCAATGTGATGTTCATCCAAATATATGAGGAACAGGGGTTTTAGTAACTAACCTAGCAGGACCCATCTAACCATGGGTACCAAATATTAGAAATGAATAACCTGTAGGTACTTGGTCTATCTAACCACACTAAGGAATGCTAAAGCAAAAGACTTCAGTCAAGAAGAGTCAACCAGCAGAAGGCTTAGGACTGTTCAGAAACAATTCCGACAAAATTCCTATATATCAAAGCCTGTCCTTGAAGACCTGTTGAGCTAATCTAAATGAAGCTCAAAAGGCTACATATCTTTATATGGAAGCAAGCCACTCAACAAAAGAATAAAAGGGTCTTATATGCTCAATCATGCAAAGCATGTCATAAGAGAAGAATCCTCAAGGAAGCTGACTACGGAGGATCATTGAGCATCAATCATGAGGAACTCACTATGGGAGCAGAACTGAGCAAGCACAAACTAACAAGGAATACTACGTTCGTAGTGCTGTCAAAGGATCGTAGAATGATCAACCTTAAAAATGCCCATTCCTATGATACAAAGAGATTTAATGACTTCAACTAGAATGAGATATGCATGGTTGCCTTCTGCTACACATGAAGAAGAAGAACTTAGGTCTCTTTGAGAAGATAGTATCAACTATGGGGGAGCGATGAATGCTAATGATCTGAAGCTCTAAATCATCGGAGATATACTTATGAAGGCGTGTACCGATTCTGAGTCCCAAAACTTTGTGGTGATGAACAAATGAAGATCCATAGTCGGTAGGAGCGTCTCAAAATGTACTACGATAACCTTTGACCACCTGACTCAAAATCGTAGAGTACCTACGATCAAACATCTGATTGTAGTACAAGAGCAGGAGGACACCACAATTGTAGCCAGTGCAGATGTCTAAAGTTGGAAGAGGGACTCCCCAATAGAAAAGGTCAAATGGGATATCAGTGCAAATCACTTCTAAAGTATTTCATCTGGAAAGCGCCTCAGGGACAAACCTGACCCTTAGCTCACTCTAAGAGGTTAGCCCTTCCTAAGCTACCTTGACCTAGAAGGAATGCTTAGTAAAGCTCATCTCAAGGACCAAGTCAGTCAAAGATTGTAGAATAGAGTTTTAAGAGAACTCAACGATCGTGATGCAATCTCAACGATCTTAGTGAAAACTCAACAATCGCAGAAGCAGACTCGACGATCGCAGACTTAACAAAAAGGCACTCTAGCTCATGAGGAACTTCGAAGAACGAGACAATTGCTCTACCATTCTGAAGTATGAGGAGATTAGTTCAAATACTGATTTGGAAAGACATCTTGCAAACGCACATCGAACTTAAGTACCAAGGCGGCTTGGGGTACATCGATTGGTTGAGTATGAATTTTCAATATAAGAAGAAATGTCAAAACCATCCACTACGCAACATCTTTCGGAGAATTGATCGTTGAGTCGACAAAGGAAAGCGTAGAGTCGATAGGATGTCTATCATACTACTACTCTACGAACTCAAGAAGTCGAAAAGGTCGATCCACGTCGATCAAACATCCACTCTTACAAAAGGCAGCTAAGCGACAAATTCTTTGGGGGAATTCTGACTAATTCTTGGGCATCGTGCAACCAATAACTAGTTGACACATCATAAGCGTATCACGATGTAAGAAAAAGCGCCATAAAGACAAATTCAAAATCTTCAAACGATTACCAAAATCCATTGAACCTCTCTCCTCCCATTTTAAACCCTAGAATTCTCTTGAACCCAAACCACTAAAATTTCCGGAGTTCAAATCACAATCGACCGTACTCATAAATCTCCACGAATCAATATCCATATTCCTCGAATCATTCAAATGGAAGATTGACGAGTAATCAGCGGCATTATTCGACATTCGGAACCGAAAAGAAGTTTGAGAAATCCTAGGGTTTTTGAAAAGAAGTTCGAGAGACATTCTTGAACTCGTGAAGGACATGAAGAAAAAGAGTTTCGGAGGAATTCGAGTTCCTTCTTTGAGATAGTGGGAAAATGTATATTGTGCAAAGAAACCTTTGCACGACCTTTATACTTTCGACCAATGATTGAAGATTATATCCGCGCCATAGTTAGAAGAAAGCAGATCAACTTTGGAGTTGTCCTATTTGACCAAATCTCCAAATGGATAGAAAAATTTGAGTTAAAGAAATCTACAGATAAACCACTTACAAAAGTATTTCATGGAAGACTGTTGAGCATTGTGATGAAGAAGAAGCTGGGAAGCAAGATCAAGGATGATGAAGGAGAACCTCTGAATGTGCACAAAATAATGTCACCACAACTGTTTGTGAATTGGAAGAAAAACCCAAAGGAAAATAAGAGGCTAACACAAACTGGAGTCAGTAGAAAAGTCTCTGCAAAGAAGAGAAAAACAAAAGAAGTGGAAAACTCTGAGTCTGATGACTCTGCATCAGGTGCTGCAACACCGGCAAAGAAGAAGCCTAAGAATATGAAGAATGCAGAGGCTTCATCAAGACATGTCTTCACTAACAAGAAGAAACAAGAGGAGCAGGAGGAGAACAAGCATCTACTGCTGAAAACCCAAAAAGAAGGAGTAATAGACTACTCAAGAACCACCCAAGAAGAAAGCAAAAGTGATGAAGAAATCATTGACTCCCGGAAAGTCCATCCAACCAAGAAGAACATGAAGAGTCGAAGATGAGAAAAGGCTGAAAGTTCAAAGATTGAACCTTCGAGGAGCAAGTTCAACAATGAAGAAGAAGTTGAATCTATGGAAGAAAGAACCAAGGTTGATGATGAAGAAAAGAAATGTGCAAGTCCAGTGACCAACTCTCAGAGTACTCACTCTGAAGATAGAGAGAAGCTGCAAAATGACCCATCGAAATCTCCAAATGCATGTGCTCTAACAAGCCTTCATGATGGCTCAAAAGATGATGAATTCGAAAAAGAAACATTTGCCCCTGTAAATGATGAAAATCAAGAGAGTCTGTCTGCTGACTCAAAGACCTCAGGATCTGAAGAAGAAGATGTATCTGTTTCACCCATAACTGAACCTCAAAGAAGAAGAAGGAGTCACAGATTGATAGCTCAATTTGCCTCTAGAAGGAGAGATGATCAATCTACTGAAATCATTGAACTAAGTAATGATGAATCCGCATCAGGGGAAGAGAATGCTGAAGATAAGACCAACATTGAAGGAGATGATTCCAAGGAAGCCATTGCTGAAGGGGATTCTGAAAATGAAGTTCGGCAAGAAGAATCTATTGATGAATCTGAGGAATTAGAATATTATCTGATCTCTCCGGCCCGAATTAATGAAGAATTGTAGTGGAAGTCTTTGATGAGCCACCAGCAGAACCACCAACAAGATGGATAAATCAAGGAAATGAACAACTTTGAGTTGTAAGAATGACCACAGATGAAGTACTTCACAACTGGAAAAACATGGAATTAGAATGCACAACAATACTGTATGACTCTGAAGACCTTCTGATGAGATGGTTCTTCCCGTGGATGCCATGGTTGAAGGCACATACTAATGCTGATGAGAGCTACTTCAGTTGGTGCTATTCTCAGTTTCCAAATCTAGAGTTGGTGTCACAAAACTTCCCAAGGGTAAAGAGTTTCGCTATAATAATGATCAAAGACCAGTCTCACTAAAAAGTCTACAAACATACTGGTAACCATTATATTCCCTACGATCATAGAATGGGCTATGATGGAAGAAGAATCATGAGCAAGGACACAGTCGTAGAGTCTTTTCCCTCTATTACTAAAAATGATCAAGATCAGGTTGAAGAGCTTCCCTCTGCTCATGGACAAATGTTTAATATGCCATCATCCTCCAACAACAATTGGCACTCAATGATTTTTTAGATTCTCAACACTTTTAAAAATTTGTCCAAGGATGAAAATCGTAGAGTCCAATCTAGTGTTCAACAAGAGATTGCCCAACCAGATGACCAAATTCCCACAGAGCAAGAGCTACTAAAGAATTCTGATGAGTTGGTCAAGAAGATGTCTATCATAACTGAAGAAGCAAAGGTGTTGACAGAAGCAACAAATAATGCGGTTCAAAGCAGACTCCACGCCGCTGTGTCTGACATATCTCTTAAAGTCAAAGAGAGAGATCAAATCTATCTAAGGATCATGAATGAACAGAAGGAAGAAGCTCTAAGAGCACAGAAGGATAAAAAAGAGCAAATCCAAGTCCTCTCTGACAAAATTGACAATATAAATCAGTCTTTCTCTATGCAACTTGAGTTAAGTCAACAAGAACTCAAGATTGAAGTTGGTAACTCCTCTTACCTAATGGAGTAGCTCTCCCAAATGATTAATGACAAAAAGGGGGAGAAAAAGAGGCATAGAAAAGGGAAGAACAAGAGGCACTCTAGAAAGAGCAAGGATAGAAAAAGGAAAGAAAAGAAGAAGACAACTCCAGGGGGAGCTGAATCATCATCTAAGGGGGAGCCAGAGCTAGAACCAGAAGACGAAAAATTGAATAACTCCACATGCCAGGGGGAGCAAAGGAATCAAACAGATGAATAATTGATCAAAAGGCATCCTGGAAGCATACATGGAACCAAAGAGGTACATCTCTAACTAGTTAGGTATGTTTTAAATCCAGGATGTACAATGTTAGTGTATTAAATTCCACATCATTATAAATGACATTCATGATTATCTGCTTTAGAAATACAGTTGCTCACTGTATATAAGATTCGTTCATAACATGCATATGCACTTATTGTTTTTGTCATAATCAAATAGGGGGGGATTGTCAGGAATAAGCATGTGAATGATATTCCTATTTACATATGATTTGATTATGATATATATATATATATATATATATATGAATGAATATGCAAGTATGTTTGCATTAAGAAAAGCTGTAAAGTCCTTTGATAGATAATAGAAACATATGTACAAGGACTTAGAATTAATTGATCAAATGTGTTAGGTTGATCCTACATAAGTAAAACAGCTTTGTAAAGTCCTTAAAAGAAATGATGTACAAGGACTATTAATATAGAAAGATCAAATATGTTAGGTTGATCTTATGATGTAATAGATAGGCTTGTCTGATCGTCGAGCACTACACCAGTAATCGTAGTCTGCCAGGAGAGTCAAGAATAACTCGAGAGCAGTCTGCAAGATAGTAGATCTCAGAGTTCGTAGATTGCCAGGAGAGAAGAGGAAGGATCGTAGTGTGTCGAGTAGCACTTCCTCGAAATCGTAGTCTACTGAGGAAGTCATGTTCAGAATCGTAGAGACGATCATACTACAAGAAAATCTTTATAATAACGACAAAAACATCATCGTGATAGCCCTTCTACGGTCGAGAAAGTATTACTTAGCGATTGCTTGATGGCGACAGCCTTGAATTTGGTCATTAGAAGTATGTTAATGATCGAACCCTGCCGCATTATTGATCGCAAGTTTCGGTTTTACCTCGAAAAAATTGGCACGAAATATTGGCGCCTTAGTTATTTGCGACCACTCACCATCGGCCGATCGCGTCGCGATCATTGATACTCCATATCATTTAAAATTAGCGATCAGCGTGCGATTCACGATGATATGATCGCTAATCTATTCCAATTAACGATTCGGTTCGATTAATACTCTCAAACGATAGAAGAAAAAAAGAGGAGAAAAGAATAGGAGAGGGGGAGAAGAGGCGAGGGAAAGGGAAAAGCCGCCACCCACCACCACAGTCATCACCACAATCACCCACCATCACCACCACCACCACCACACCACCGCCGCCACCCACCATCACCACCACCACAACCATGGCAACACCACTGCAGGTACACGATTTACTATTGTGCATTCCATTCCATTCCATTCCATATATTCATCGTAAAGTTTTTCCATATTGTAAGGTAGGTTGTGCATTTAGGCCACCATTTTCTTCCAAAAATATAAATAAATGTAGCTTAACAATATACATTTTCCAATGAGAAAAATTTTGAAAAAATTATAGTTAATTACTATAAATTATATAAAAGCGTCAAATAATTTAAAAAATAAAATTATCTAAAAGATCGTATATTATGAGACAGAGAAGTATCGATTCTGATGATTGCTAAATTTTAGAGTTAGCAATCAAAAAAAAAAAACATACGTGTGACTAAAATTATTTAATCATACGATTAATATTCTTGAAATTATAATCCATAAAAATATAGTACCGGGATTATAATATCTTTGAAATATCTTTTCTAAAGCAATTTCTTATCTAGAACTTGTTCTTGGGAAACTTTTGGATACAAAGAATGTAAGACCAAGAAATTTTTTTAAATAAAAGGAATTTCCTTTATTTATTATTTTGAAATAGTAAGGGTTGATTTGATTAATGTGGATAGTTAGGGGTAAAAATCATAAATATTTCAAAATAAGCAAGTGGTTATAAAATATTCATTTTTTGTGGGGAATATTCGTTTGGTCGTGGAATATTAAATCTTTGTCGGGGAATATTAAATACGACCAAGTATGACAACCGTGTGTGGGCCACATGTGAAAAGCGATTGGATGAGGAAAGCGACAAATATAAGTTGTTTAAAAATAGCGGCGTAATTATTACAGAATTATCTTGTTGGAATACCCGTTGGTTAAAACACACTAATACGCGTTGTTGAATAAAGAAGTAGCTTTGCGGTATTGCATCAATTATTGATTCTTACGTGAAGAAGGCACTACTCGATAATTATTTACGATAATTCTTATTCAATAGTTTATTTTATTGATTCAATAATTCTTTGCATTGGTATTTTATATTATTCTTTGTTTTGATAATTGTCAACGCACGATAGATTCCCATTATCGGATCAATAATTCATATTATTTGAATAATATTATTAGATAACATTATTAGCAATGTCTAGAAAGTTACATCTAAGGAGAGGTTTGGTCACCTAATTGGCGCGATGAGAGAGATCCTTATTGAAAGCCCCTCTTTCACAGGAGCGACTGGTTGTCATAAATGTGATTACGTAATATTATTTGTGAATAATTAATTATTGATTCATATGATAAGAAATATTTATTTTATATGAATATAAATGATGGATTTATTTATGTGGTTATTAATGAAGGAATTAATCTTTGAGATGTTTTATTTGTATTTTGCCGGATTGGAGGTATTAAAAGATCAAATCGGTGTTATACTGACTTTATTGTGTGAGTTATAATATTTAATCCAAATAGTTGGATCGTTGTAATTTTGGATATGTTATACATATATAAGTTGAGTATATGTCCACAAATTTTGAGCGAATTAAAAATGAGCGTATAATTTATTATGAATTTTAAGAGGTGTTGATTGAAATTAGGTTATAAATGATTTTGGTGGAAAATTCTAGAATTGGTGGGCCCACTTTTTTGGTTGGTGAAATGTGCTCAATTGAATTTTTAAATGTGGTGGGTGGGAATCGTAGCGATGTAAAGCCATCGGGTTGCGAGTTAAAGTCTGCCTTGACGTCTTAACATTTTCTTATAAATAGAGGCTAAGTTAGAATTAAAAATCACACCGAAACAAAGTTTTCTCTCTTTCTCTCTATATTATTGAGCGTATTTTGTGAGTATTTAGATACTTTGAGAGTTCTTTATTCGGTACAAGTTTCATTCAAAGACATCACTTGAGCCTTTCCTTCCGAAATCTTGATTCTTTGAGGTAAGGAATATTATTTTTTTGTAATGATATTATTTCTTGATATCATTATCTTTGAAATTTTGATCTGAAGTTTTATCAAATTTGGAACTTTTTCATATCGGGGTTACTTATTCATGAGTTACTTATTCACGAGTTCTTATTCATGAGTTCTTTATTCACGAGTTCTTATTCACGAGTACTATTAATGAAGCGTGAAGATGTTTTTGTGGAATTTCTATCTTTTGGTGTCAGAGTTCTTATTCACGATACGGCCTTATTCACGATATCGACACTTATTTACGATATCTGGCACTATTCATAGAAAAAATAAAATTTCTTCTTTTCGTCCAAAATATCTATTCGGATACTAGCTTTGATTGTATCCATGTTTTGATTATTCTTGAATTTTACACCACTATGATTATTTTTGAGGTATTGTTGGACATGGATAAAACAAAATCTGAATCCTTAATCCTTAATCCTTGTCATTTTGTTTCTTTGGATTCGTTCTTTAAAAATATTTTTCATCATCCTCGGTCTTAAATGATGATATTATTGAATATCTTTAGCTTTGTAGTGCAAAGATGAATGATTTCTGAAGAATATCTTTGCTTTGTAGTGCAAAGATGAGCAGTGTTTAAATGAAACATATTGGTGATGAATATCTTTGGCTGTAGTGAAAAGATGAGCAGTGTTTAAATGAACATGAATGATCGATGAATATCTTTGGCCTTTAGTGCAAAGATGAGCAGTGTTGAGATGAACATGAATAGATTGATGAATATCTTTGGCTGTAGTGCAAAAGATGAATATTTGATTTGAGATGAATATTGATTGATGTTACTGAGGATAAAATATTGATGATGAATTTGTTAAATTCATAGATTATAGTAGATTTCATTCTCTACGTAACTCTTACATGAATTATTATTTCACGCGAATATTGATACGAAACTTGTTATACATTGTATTCTATCGATTTTTCCTGTTGGAGACTAACGATAATTTGTTGTATATTATCTTAGTCATAGTATATTCTTCTTGGGCTAGTTGAGCTCACCCTTTTCTTGTTGTTCCATTTTTCTTCTCGGGGAGGCGAGAATGTAGCGAAAGTCTTAGTCGGGGGTATGGAATGAAGGTTCTAGAGAGTTGTTTAGTAGTCCTCACCATTTTGTAAAATAATGTATCAATAATTATGATGGGGATTTATTTGCGTGTGGATATTGTCTAGAAGACAATATTATATTTAAACTCACATTATATATTATTCGTATTTCACACGACATTTGTATTATTGAAGTTGTAGTTTGCTTCTTGTACCATGTATTTGGCGACTTCGAGAATGGGTGTTGTGTATACCTATTTTGGGGGCGTCGCGGTTAATATCGAGCTTAGGGATATGATCTCTGGGCGGAGATCGGGGAATAGAACTAGGAGGAGAGCAGAGTAAATCCTTTCGCTAGTGTGTCCTACCTAAGCTTATTTGTTGGTTGGGTCATAATATATAGGGTATTATGTGATTTGTTAATTTATTTAATTAACCCTTGTTTTATGATAGTTTTAAGAATGGTCTTTGAACGTTAACAATGGAGTGAATGAGATCGTGGAGACACCTCTAATCGCCAACGAGGATAATGTGATGTCGGTGAAGAAGGAATTAGAGATATCCATGTGGTGAGTGAAGAATTGATAGTTGCTTTTTGAGAGATAATCGCAGAGGTAACAATTTGAGAGTGAGGAAGAAGAGGAAGAAGAGGTACAAGAGAGTTTATTAGAGGTATTTTATGATCAAAATATAGAATTGCAAAATCGTATTCATGAGTTAGAAAAGCGAAATTTGAAGAATTGCGAGGCGATCGTGGAGCAAAAGGATCTGACGATTCAAGCTTGTGTTACCCGATATGTGATGCTTGAGCGAAGCACTCTTTGGCGAGTATAAGATGATAATCTTTGGAATCTGAAATTTGAAAAGAAAAAATAAGCGAGCGAGTGAGAATGAGTGATCATGGGTAAAAAGCCATGACGACGCGTTGATATTATGGAAAGAGATGTCCATCTCTAAAAAAGAAGATTTAACGATGACGGAAAGGCGTCGGCGTGAAGATCGGCACCATCAACAAATTCTAGGGAAGAGAACGATCGCCCGGTTAGATGCTACTGAGATGTGGAGAGGAGGGACATATAAGGTCAAACTGTTCAAAGCCTTTCAAGGTATGCTATAATTGTGGAAAAGAAGGACATATCGCTCGAGATTATGCGATATCGAAACCAGATCCAATGAGAATGGTGACTCAAAAGGATGTCCCGAAAAAAGTCAAAGTCAGCGGTTCTTGAAGAGCGTTTGTCGTGACCGGTCAAAATCGAGGAACCCGACGAAGTTTAGCAGGTTAGTTAATTATAAATTCTTGCGAAGTATATACCTTACTAGAATCTGGGGTTCTACCCATTCTTTTTCTCTCTCTTGTTTGCGCTCAACGTTTGAACTTGACTACGGAGAAATTAAACTTTGACCTATCTGTGGAGACTCCATTAGGAGAAACTTTCATTACATCCGTTGTTTAAAAATCTTGCTTGATTCAAGTTGGCACTATCACATTACTGTTAACCTTATTTCTATAGAGATATTTGCTTTTGATGTGATTTTAAGGTTAACTACTCATAATGCCAAATTGATTGCTTTTGTAAGGTTGTTAGTTTTCATATTCCTAAGCAACTTTGTTATTGAATTCAAGCAATCAAACCATTGTAGTCAAACATTTTCATATCAAGCCATGAAGTCATTCGTTTATTACGGATGTCAAGTTTTCTTAGTCCATGTTATGGATTTGAATAAAGACACGTCGATTTGAATAATATTCTGTTGTTATTGATTTTTCCGACGTATTTCTGAAGAATTTCTTGGTTTACTCCCAAAACACGATATTAAATATTGTATCGACTTTGAACCCGCATACAAAACTCATTTCTAAAATCTCATATCGAATGGCTCTATTGAACTTGAGGAGTTAAAATGCAACTATAAATTTGGTACTGAGCCTTTATCGGTGACTTCCTTTGTGGAATTTACCTAAGCGGACTCTCTATAGGGATGTCATATTAGATGCGATAGTAAAGCGATAGGTGTCATTGTGACGTCTTATCCAAGATTGGGATATGAGTCACGATTGAGAACAACCTAAGTCGAGAATCAAAATACGTAGCTTTCTAGGCTTAGTTGGTTATTATCGGAGATTCGTTGAAGGATATTCTCGAATTGCTATTCCATTATCGCGGTGACTCGTAGAGATACAAAATTCGAATGGAGCAAGAAATGTGGGAAGAGCTTGAAGAACTTCGAGAGGAGACTCATTTCAAAGACATGTTACGACCATGCCATCCTCGGAAAAGCGAACGTGGTAGCCGACGCGTGTTGAGTAGAAGATCGATATAAAGACGAAAACGATATTGTCAAAGACTAATTTCAGTATAATTTACAAATAATAGAGATGGAGATGAAAACTCTAGGTACCACGTGATGATATCTGAGTATAATCGACTTTAATCGATAAAGTTAAAAGTCTTTCGAAGCCAGCCACCAGCGCCCCCCAAAAAATTAGGTATCGTCACCCATCTTGGGTCGCCACTTACATGGTATATAAATTCAAATACAACTTACTAATATAAGCGTAGGTATACAATACGACATAAAGCGTGTGAGTTTGAATACAAATTTTGTCTACTAGATATTATACAAACTCAAAAGGAGTCCTCATTACAACTATTATCACACTATTTCACGAATAATGTGAGGACTACTAATGCTATCCTCCGGACCATTACTACGTTCCCCGACTTCTAAGTCGGCTATGTTCTCATTTCACGAAGAAACGGTGAAAGAAAAGGTGAGCTCAACTAGCCGATGAAGAAATATTATGACTAAGATAATGCGAGAATAAATTATCATTAGCCTTCAACAAAGATGTTAAAGCGATAAAATACAATAGACAAACGGTTTAAGCTGCGGCGGAATAAGCAATCCATTAAAAGAGTCAAGTAGAGAATAAAGTCTACTATCTTTTAGGTTTTAAAAGGTTTTCATCAATTTTTATATTTGAGACTCGACAATAATAAACCACCACATCTAATCATCCCTCGTACTACGGTCCAAGGATTTTCATCAAATTATCAATGGTCATGACTATACCGAATCACCCCAGTGGTCATAATCATACCAAAAACTATCCATCCTTTGCATTAAAGCCTTCGAGGACTTTTGTCACATCATTTATATCAAGTCATGATTATCTTAGAATGATCCTGGTCATAATCATACTAAGTTCATCTATGCACGTAAAGCAAAGATAACATAATATAACATGAGGATGATGACAATGACATAGTAATTCAATAAAACAAGTTCAAGAATTATTTAATCCATGAATTATTAACGTCCAAATTGTCGACATGATCTTGTTTACGTAGAGAGTAAAATTCAATAATGATCGAGAAGAATATTTCCATGAAAGATCTTTGGATGAAACGCAAATATCGAGGATATTCTACTAATTTCATGGAGTATAGAAGTCAAAGTTTTTAACCAATTGGGTATAATAAAGAATGGAATAACAAAAGAAATCACCATGCATGCGGTGCTTGGCATAGGCAGGTTATTCAACAGAATAATAATAACGGAACCGTGTCGGGTGAAATTCACAACCGAACAGGATGTTCCAACGAGAATAATAAAGATGGAACCGGATCCGGTGTAAAACACACGATAGGATATTCCAACAGGATGATAAAGGCGGAACCAGGTGGGTGTAAAACACATGATGAGGATGTTCCAACAGATAATAATAAAAAAGCGGAACCGGTCAAGGTGTAAAACATGCATGACAGGATGTTCCAAGAATAATAGAAGAATGTCACCAAGTATAGGTAAAGATGCATTATCTGAGTTATTCCAAAAGAATAATAAGCAATGGAATAACATAAGGATTTCACCAAGTATAGGGTATCTGCATATCTGAGTTATGTATAGGGTATGCCACTTTTACGGAGTTATTCAACAGAATAATAGTGAATGGAATAATGAAGTTCTCTTCAAGAAGAAAGAATAACACACCCTCTAGTAAAAAGGCTGAATATAGAAGTAGTGAAGTAGCGAGAATACTCTTCTTCTTTCTATAATTTTCTCTCTATAGCTTCTCTCTATAATTTCTCTCTCTAGTTTCAATGAATTCGTAAAGAAAATAATGAAGGAATGAGCTTATTTATAGGAAAATGGAATGCATAGTAATTAATCCATGAAGCGGTCCAGATTGATTTACTTTAATCGACTACGGTCCATATTTAAAGCAAAATCTTTTAAATAAAATATAATATATTCTATTTATATAAAAACATTTTACTATGCAAACACTATGCAATACTATGCAAAACACTATACAAAATACTATGCAACACTATCGCATAATAAAATATAATATATTCTATTTATAGAATAACTTTAATAAAGTATTCTATTTTATATAAAAGATGTTTTACATTTTATTACGTTAATAATCTGAATAAAACAAAAGCGTCATTATCATTATAATAATTCATATAATTAATCGATGATAATGGAATCAAATGAGTGACTTCTCACATAAGCATCGATAATCAATACCGTAAAGCTTCTTATGCAACCACACGTATTCGTTTGTACTTTTACTACTAGAGTAGTTCAACAAGTAACCACGGTAAAACTTCCGCCGTTATTTCAATAAAATATTTTGTCGTTTTCTCAATCCGATAATAATTACATTGTGGGGTCCACCAATGATTGGTAGTTGTCATACGAATATTCCACTGCTAAACCGAATATTCCCGAACCAATCGAATATAATATAACCACTTGCATACTTTGCAAAATTTATAAATACTACCTACAACTATAATATTATCTCAAATTCACACCATAATATTAAAAATTATTTTGACAAAATTTAAATCTTTATTGATAAAATCTGGGTCTCACAATCTCCCTCCTTATGGAATTTAGCCCTCAAAATTAGGGTACTTACGGTATGATAAAGAGATGAGGATACCTTGAATACCTTTATCGTTTAAAAATATTAAATTCATCTTTGAAATCTGCCAAAGCTATTCATTAACAATTCATCTTTTGCACTACAAAGCTAAAGATATACAAATCAGTAAAACCAATATCTTTGAGACGCGACTTAATAGTATCACGACCACGAATTATCCATGCACCATTTGGCCAAGGATATTCGTGTTTTCAATTCTGATCATGATTATACTGCAAATAATCCTTGGTCATAATCATACCAAGTCTATCAATGCACTACTACCAAAGATGACTTTTACCACATCCATGAATTAATATTTCATTCTTTGAGACTCATTTCAATAATTAATTCATATCATCGAATCATCCCCGCACTACTGTGCCAAGGATATTCATTAGTATCACGACCACAAATTATCCATGCACTACTGACGAAAGATAATTGTGTATTCATTAATATCACGACCACAAATTATCCAAGCACTACTACCAAAGATAATTGTGTATTCATTAGTATCACGACCACAAATTATCCATGCACTACTACCAAAGATAATCGTGTATTCATTAGTATCACGACCACAAATTATCCATGCACTACTACCAAAGATAATTGTGTATTCATTAAATATCCGACCACAAATTATCCATGCACTACTACCAAAGATAATTGTGTATTCATTAGTATCACGACCACAAATTATCCATGCACTACTACCGAAGATAATTGTGTTTTCAATTCTGATTATGATTATCCGAACAATCCCTCGGTCATAATCATACCAAGTCCATCTATGCACTACAGCCACGGATGACTTTCAACATAATATAAGCGTGAGGATAATGATATAAAGAATCAATCAAATGAGATAAAGGATAAATATTAAACATTTATAATATAATTTATCCAGATTCAAGAATATCCCCATGTTATCAATCACTTAATAATCTCATAATCTAATATCATTAATATTATAACAATATTTTAATCATTTCTTAAATTTATAAACAATTTTTCTTAATTGTTTACGTTTTACCATATAATGCATTTAATCATTCAAAAATGCCATACTCATAAGATATCATCACCAATTATCAAATCTCTCAAAAAAATATGCATATACTCTATATAGGATTCTCTAGCCATAATATCCTATTTTCAACTTTGTTACTTCACATAACATATTTAACTCATATGTTCGTCACTAAACTATTTTCATGAAAAATACTAAATCAGTCCCAAAAATATTTCTTTTCTGGGATTTAGCATAATATAGTCCCATAATGAAAATTTATTTTTCTCGGAATTTTTAAAATTCATTTACTATTTTTCAAAAATCAATTTCTAATTAATTCTTTAAGAAATTAGCTACCTCAAGTTTAACTCCAAAAATTCCCAAATTTTGGCAGGACCTTACACATGTTAACGCGAGCTTCTAGTTTAAATTTCATGGTCATCGGAGTTATAGAACTCCGGTTATAGCATTTTTCGTCGGAAAAACCTAAATATTGAAAGAGTCATAACTTGCTCATTTTAAGTCAGAATGAGCTCATTTTTGGACAGGAGGTACTTTATACCATATACCTTCATGTCCCAAAAACCCAGAATTTTTCTCATAATTTAAGTGGCCGAAACAGTCCCTTAAAGTTTCTGGGCAGTAGCATTTTCGAAATTTACAGCTTTGGCCTCCTTTGCTAAAATCAGTCCATACAAATATCTACAACACCTTTTCCAGTAATTCCACTTGGATTAGTTAGGTAACTCATAGGTCTAACTCTAGGACTTGACCACATTCAAAATTCAAAATATAATAAGAGATATGGTCAATTGAATTTCATGTTACGTTTTCACCAAAATCGATTTTCAACTCTTTGTGATTTCTAAGAAACTTTCATGTTTTCACATACTAACCAACATAAATCATCATAAAACTTACTAATACTTCATATACCCATGATTTTCATCAGTCCTATGCTTTTATTATGACTTTCATCATAAACCACGTAAACTGTTCATTTTAGTTAAAGAATTATTTGAGGGTTTAAGAAATGGGTTTTATACTGGGGTCAATACGAAATTCGATTTCACGCTCTAAGTAGGCTAAGAAGTCTTCAAGAATACGCCAGGAAATTTATTAATAATAGAAATATCATTCAAAACTGTGACTCTCATCCAAGACTTGGATAGTACGTCACATTGATACCAACTGTGACTTCTATCCCTTAACCTAGATAGCATCTCACAATGATACCTATAAACTTGCCATCTTCATTCACGACGTCGCCTACAGAAAGTCTGGCTTCGGTGCATTCTACACAAGGAAGTCAACAACGAAAGGATCGGGCTCTTACTTATGGCTTGATATGACAATGATTGACTTTAGTGGTTTGGTTACTTTGAATTAGTATAATGAGGTTGGTTAGGAATATGAAAGCTAACAACCTTACAAAAAGAATAATGAGTAGTTAACCAATTGATTCCTAAAATCACATCAAAGGCAAGTATTTTCAAAAGATAAGATCGACGAGTAACGTGAAAGTGTTTATTTGAATCAAACAAGATTTAAAAATAGTAAGCGTATGTGAAGGCTCCTACTTAACGAAGTTTCAACCAATAAGTCAAAGTCTAACTTCTCCTGAGTCAAATTTAAAGCGTTGAAGCGCAACTAGATGAAATAAAAGAGTGGATAGAAGGCGGTATCTAACACGGTATAGACTTCGCAAGAGCTTATGATTAACTTACTAGTGATAATTTTATTCGGGTTCCTCGTCACGAGAAAAAAATGCTCTCTCTTAAACTACTAGGCTTTGGTTTTTATGGGAATGACCTTTGGTGCCTCCATCCTAGTTGAATTTATCTTGATGGCGACAAAATCGAGCTAAGTGACCTTCTCTTCCACAATTATAACATGCTTTGGACGGCATGATGGTGCGATTCGGATGATGATGTCCCTCTCCTCCGCATTTGAAGCATATAATAGGTGGTCCTTCTCCTTCCTTAACAACGGTCTTTGGTCTTTGACGTCTTTCCATCATTGTTGAATCTCCTTTTCTTGAAATGTCCATTCTTATTGTTTTGGTACGATTACCACCGAAGTGGTTACCATATCGCTTTGTTGATTCCCTCCATGCTTGTTGTCACCGCTTGATGACTACTCTCATTTGGTATTATAATTTTGCCGGCTACTTTCTTTTAGTTGGGTTGACTCGTTATCGCGCTCCACTAATTGAGCCCTATTTACAACATCCGAATAAAAACACGGTTTATGAGAAATAAGATGTTGACGTATCTCCGCTTTAAACCTCTTAAAAACATTCGCGCCATTCTCTCTTCATTATCTACCAAGGGGATATAAACCGTGATAACTCGCAAACTTTGCCTCGTATTGCGACACGGCCATATTGTTTTGTTCCAACTCGATAAACTCCACCTCCTTCATGTGGCGAATACTTTCGGGAAAGTATTTGTCGTTGAACGACTCTGGAACTTCTCCCAAGATATCTTGATCTGACAAGAAAGTTGAGTCGTTTTCCGATTCCCACGATGAATCCGCCTCTCCAAGCAACATAAAGGTGGCAAAAGGAACCTTTTGCTCCTCGGAGCATCCCAAGACATCAAATATCTTGGTAATCTGCTTTATCCATGCTTAGCTTGAAGTGGTTTTGGCTCTCCCTTAAACTCCGGTGGTCCCAGCTCCTTGAATTGTTTAGCGGTGACCACCCGAGAGTATTCCGTGTTTCCACCTACGTTTTGGACAGGAGTCGCTTTCGCCTGATGTTGCATGAATTCTAAAAACCTCTTAAACATACCGTCGTTAGTCAATTAATCAGTGTTGTTGTTTACAGGAGGATTATTGCCATCCTGTTGTACATTGTCCTGATTATTGATCTGTGGAGAATCAACAGTCTCCTGTGCTCCATTGTTATTCTCAACATTCTCGGATGCCATTTTCAAATACCGCCATAAAATAAGGGTTAATTAACATATCACATATTATCCTATACTACGGCCCACCAATTAAATACCAAATAAATTTAGGTAGGTAAATACTAGCGAAGAATTTCCGTCTCTCCCTCCTAGTACTATTCTCACATCTTAGCCAGGATCATATCCTAAGCTCGATACCAATTATGGCGCCCCCAAAATAGGGTATCGTCACCCATCTTGGGTCGCCACTTACATGGTACATAAATTCAAATACAACTACTTAATATAAGCGTATGGTATAATAATCGACATAAAGCGTGAGTTTGAATACAAATTTTGTCTACTAGATATTATACAAACTCAAAAGGAGTCCTCATTACAACTATTATCACACTATTTCACAGAATAGTGAGGACTACTAATGCTATCCTCGGACCATTACTGCCGTTCCCGGCTCGTCCCGGCTATGTTCTCATTTCACAAGAGAACGGTGAAAGAAAAAGGTGAGCTCAACTAGCCCGATAAAAATATTATGACTAAGATAATGCGAGAATAAGTTATCATTAGCCTTCAACGATGTTAAAGCGATAAAATACAATAGACAAACCGGTTTAAGCTGCAGTTGGAATAAGTAATCCATTAAAAGAGTCAAGTAGAGAATAAAGTCTACTATCTTTTAGGTTTTAAAAGGTTTTCATCAATTTTTTATTGAGACTCGACTTAATAATAAACCACCACATCTAATCATCCCCTGTACCACGGTCGAGGATTTTCATCAAATTATCAATGGTCATGACTATACCGAATCACCCTGGTCATAATCATACCAAAAACTATCCATCAACGCATTACAGACCCACCGAGGACTTTTGTCACATCATTTATATCAAGTCGTGATTATACAAGAATGATCCTGGTCATAATCATACTAAGTTCATCTATGCACGTAAGCCAAAGATAACATAATATAACATGAGGATGATGACAATGACATAGTAATTCAATAAAACAAGTTCAAGAATTATTTAATCCATGAATTATTAACGTCAAATTGTCAACATAATCTTTGTTTACGTGAGAGTAAAATTCAATAATGATCGGAAGAATATTTCCATGAAAAGATCTTTGGATGAAACGCAAATATCAAGGATATTCTACTAATTTCATGGAGTATAGAAGTCAAAGTTTTAACCATTTGGGTATAATAAAGAATGGAATAACAAAAGAAATCACCATGCATGCGGTACTTGCATGAGCGAGTTATTCCAACAGAATAATAATAATAACGGAACGGTCGGTGAAATTGAAATTCACACGCAAGCAGGATGTTCCAACAGAATAATAAAGATGGAACCCGATCCGGTGTAAAAACACATGATAGGATATTCCAACGAGAATGATAAAAAGCGGAACTAGGTTAAGGTGTAAAACACACGATGAGGATGTTCCAATGATAATAATAAAAAGCAGAACCGGTCCGGTGTAAAACACACGCATGAGGATGTTCCAAAGAATAATGAAGAATGTCACCAAGTATAGGGTAAATCAGCATTATCTGAAGTTATTCCAATGAATAATAAGCAATGGAATAACATAAGGATTTCACCAAGTATAGGGTATCTGGCGTATACTGAGTTATGTATAGGGTATGCCACTTTTACGAAAGTTATTCCAACAGAATAATAGTGAATGGAATAATGAAGTTCTCTTCAAGAAGAAATAATAACACCACTTACTAGTAAAAAAGCTGAATATAGAAGTAGTGAAGTAGCGATACTCTTCTTCTTTCTATAATTTTTCTCTATAGCTTCTCTCTATAATTTTCTCTCTCTAGTTTCAATGAATTTGTAAGAAAATAATGAAGGAATGAGCTTTATTTATAGGAAAATGGAATGCATAGTAACTAATCCATGAGCGGTCCAGATTGATTTACTTTAATCTGACGGTCCATATTTAAAGAAAAATATTTTAAATAAAATATAATATATTCTATTTATATAAAAACATTTTACTATGCAAATACTATGCAATACTATGCAAAACAACTATACAAAACACTATGCATAATAAAATATAATATATTCTATTTATAGAATAACTTTAATAAAGTATTCTATTTTATATAAAAGATGTTTTACATTTTATTACGTTAATAATACTGAATAAAACAAAAGCGTCATTATCATTATAATAATTCATATAATTAATAAATGATAATGGAATCAAATGGTGACTTCTCACATAAGCATCGATAATCAATACCGTAGTGTCTACTTATGCAACCACACGCGACATCTTTGTACTTTTACTACTAGAAGTAGTTCAACGGTAACCACGGTAAAACTTCCGTCGTTATTTGATAAAATATTTTTGTCGTTTTCTCAATCAAAATGATAATTACATTGTAGGGTCCACCAATGATTGAGTTAGTTATGCGAATATTCCTGCTAAACCGAATATTCCCACCAATCGAATATAATATAACCACTTGCATACTTTGCAAAATTTATAAATACTACCCACAACTATAATATTATCTCAAATTCACACCATAATATTAAAAATTATTTCGACAAAATTTAAATCTTTATTGATAAAATCGGGGTCTCACACACCACCCGGGTGATCTGAATGATGCGTATGAAGAAGAAAGTACAAGAAGGAGCTATTTGGGCGAGAATTGATGAAGAAGGAATACTTGAGTCCACTCTAGACTTTGTGTTCCTAACGACTCGATTTGAAGTACAAGATTATGATGGAGGCACACAATCGCCATTTGCAATCCATCCTGGAAGTACTAAAATATATCGTGATCTTGACATACATTTTGGTGGAACAATATGAAGAGAGAGATTGCAAAGTTTATCTCGATGTGTTTAAACTTGCCAACGTGTAAAAGCGGAGCATCTAGTACCTAAGGGTCCGTTGCAACCACTTGAGATTCGAAATGGAAGTGGGAACATATTACCATGGATTTTCGTTCACGGGTCTTCTACTACGGTTTCTCAAGGCATCAATCTTATTTGGGTTATTGTTGATAGATTAACCAAGTCCGCTCATTTCTTGCCAATACGGAGACTTATTCACTTGAACGTCTTGCTAGTATATGCGTGAATGAGATTGTGAGGTTGCATGGCATGCACTGTATCCATAGTTTTGGATCGTGACCCAAGATTCACTTCAAGATTTTGGGTTAGCTTGCAAAAAAAAGCTATGGGCGCGGATTTGCGATTTAGTTAAGCATACCATCCCCAAAGCAGATGGACAATCGAGAGAGGACTATTCAAACTCTTGAAGATATATTAAGACTACGTGTCCTAGACTTCAAGGCGGTTGGGATAAGTATTTACCATTGGTGGAATTCTCCTACAACAACAGTTATCGAAGCAAGTATAGGTGTGGCTCCATTGAAGCATTATATGGGACGAAAATGTCGTTCTCCAATATGTTGGGATGAGGTGGGTGAAGCAACATTGTTGGGACCCAGGAGTTAAGTACGATATGATCACCGAAAAGATCCAAATGATTCGACAACATATATACAAGCGGCACAAGATCGACGACAAAAGAGTTATGCGGATCTTCGCCGAAAGGACGTGGAATTTAGTGTAGGGATCATCTATTATTGCGAGTTGCTCCATGGAAGGAGTTACAAGATTTGGGAAGAGAGAAAGCTCAATCCACGATTTATCGGTCCATTTCAAATTCTTGACCGAAGTAGGAAATGTAGCCTATAGACTTGCGTTACCTCCAAGTATGTCTCGTGTTCATAATGTGTTTTCATATATCGTACTTAAGTAAATATGTGAAAGACCGAACCACGTTATAGAGTTAGAACCGGACGAGATAGCCAGAAGACTTAACGTATGAGGAGGTACTTCTCAAGATTTTGGATAGAAGGAGCATGTCCTACGCCAGAAAGAAAGGTCATACCACAAGTTAAAGTTTTGTGGAGGAATCATGCTTTATAGAGAAATGACACAGGAATTGGAAGCGGAAATGAAAGTGAGGTATCCTCACCTTTTGAAAAACACAGTACGTCACGTCAATTTCGAGGACGAAATTTCATAAGGAGGGAGGTTGTAAGACCAAAAATTTTTTAAATAAAAGGAATTTCCTTTATTTATTATTTTGAAATAGTAAAGGTTGATTTAATTAATGTGGATAGTTAGGGTAAAATACATAAATATTTCAAAATAAGCAGTGGTTATAAAATATTCATTTTGTCGGAGAATATTCGTTTGGTCGTGGAATATTAAATACGATTGGCCATGACCATATGTGGGCCCCATAACTTGGAAAGCGATTGGATGAGGAAAGCGACAAATATAAGTTATTTAAAAATAGCTTGGCGTAATTGTTACAAATTAATCATTGTTGGAATACCCGGTGGTTAAAACACACTGTCTGGCGTTGTTGAGCAAGAAGCACGCGGTATTGCATCAATTATTGATTCTTATGTAAGAAGCACTTTACTCAATAATTGTTACGATAATTCTTTATTCGATAGTTTATTTTATTGATTCAATAATTCTTTGCGTTGATATTTTATATTATTGTTGTTTGATAATTGTCACGCATGATATTTCCCATTATCAAATCAATAATTCATATTATTTGAATAATATTATTAGATAACATTATTGGCAATGTCTAGAAAGTTACGTCTAAGGAGAGGTTTGGTCACCTAATTGCGCGCCGATGATGAGAGATCCTTATTGGAAAGCCCCTCTTTCCTGGGAACAGCCTGGTTGTCATAAATGTGATTCTGTAATATTATTTGTGAATAATTAATTATTGATTCATATGATAAGGAAATATTTATTTTATATGAATATAAATGATGGATTTATTTATGTGGTTATTAATGAAGGAATTAATGCTGAGATGTTTTATTTGTATTTTGCCGGATTGGAGGTATTAAAAGATCAAATCGGTGTTATTCTGACTTTATTGTGTGAGTTATAATATTTAATCCAAATAGTTGGATCGTTGTAATTTTTGGATATGTTATACATATATAAGTTGAGTATATGTCCACAAATTTTGAGCTGAATTAAAATGAGCGTATAATTTATTATGAATTTTAAGAGGTGGTGATTCGTAAATTAGGTTATAAATGATTTTGGTGGAAAATTCTAGAATTGGTGGGCCCCACTTTTGGTTGGTGAGAAATGTGCTCAATTGAATTTTCAAATGTGGTGGGTGGGAATAGTAGCGAGGTAAAGCCATCGGAGTTTGAGTTAAGTGCGCTTTGCGTCTTTAACATTTTCCTATAAATAGAGGCTAAGTTAGAATTGAAAATCACACCGAAACAAAGTTTTCTCTCTTTCTCTCTATATTATTGAGCGTATTTTGTGAGTATTTAGATACTTTGAGAGTTGTTGTTCAATTACAAGTTTCATTCAAACATCACTTGAGCCTTTCCTTGAAATCTTGATTCTTTGAGGTAAGGAATATTATTTTTTTTGTAATAATATTATTTCTTGATATCATTATCTTTGAAATGTTGATCTGAAGTTTTATCAAATTTGGAACTTTTTCATGTCGGGGTTACTATTCATGAGTTCTTATTCACGAGTTACTATTCATGAGTTACTATTCACGATTCTTATTCACGAGTACTATTATGAAAGCGTGAAGATGTTTTTGTGGAATTTCTATCTTTTGGTGTCGAGAGTTACTATTCACGATCTGGCCTTTATTCACGATATCTGACACTATTCACGATATCTGCACTATTCATAGAAAAATAAAATTTCTTCTTTTCGTCCAAAATATCTATTCGGATACTAGCTTTGATTGTATCCATGTTTTGATTATTCTTGAATTTTACACCACTATGATTATTTTTGAGGTATTGTTGGACATGGATAAAACAAAAGTACGAATCCTTAATCCTTAATCCTTGTCATTTTGTTTCTTTGGATTCGTTCTTTAAAATATTTTCATCATCCTCGGTCTTAAATGATGATATTATTGAATATCTTTGCTTTGTAGTGCAAAGATGAATGATTTCGAAGAATATCTTTGGGCTGTAGTGCAAAAGATGAGCAGTGTTTAAATGAACATGACCGATCGATGAATATCTTTGGCTGTAGTGAAAAGATGAGCAGTGTTTAAATGAACATGACCGGGTCGATGAATATCTTTGGCCTTTAGTGCAAAGATGAGCAGTGTTGAGATGAACATGGCCGATTGATGAATATCTTTGGCACAGAAGTGCAAAGATGAATATTTGATTTGAGATGAATATTGATTGATGTTACGAGGATAAAATATTGATGATGAATTTGTTAAATTCATAGATTATAGTAGATTTCATTCTCACGTAACTCTTCTATGAATTATTATTTCCTTTGCGAATATTGATCTGAAACTTGTCATCTATTGTATTCTATCAGATTTTTCCTGTTGGAGACTAACGATAATTTGTTGTATATTATCTTAGTCATAGTATTCTTCTTCTTGGGCTAGTTGAGCTCACCTTTTTCTTGTTGTTCCATTTTTCTTCTCGGGGAGGCGAGAATGTAGCGAGTACTTTAGTCGGGGTATGGAATGAAGGTTCTAGAGAGTTGTTTAGTAGTCCTCACCATTTTGTAAAATAATGTATCAATAATTATGATGGGGATTTATTTGCGTGTGGATATTGTCTAGAAGAAAATAGTATATTTAAACTCACAAGATATATTGTCGTATTTCACACGACATTTGTATTATTGAAGTTGTAGTTTGCTTCTTGTACCATGTATTTGGCGACTTCGGAATGGGTGTTGTGTATACTATTTTGGGGCGTCACAAAGAAATTGGGGGCTTCAACCTTCCATTCAATTTGATGCCAAAATAATAGAATTTGGGGCTTTAACCATTCCATTCAATTTGATGCCAAAGTATCTTCCAACAAGTACCATCCAGGAGGAATTATTATCAAAGTTTTTTGCACATTATCATAAGATCTTATATATGATTTACTCTTGTGAATATATATATAATGGTAGTAGGATCCACCATTTTCAAAATGAACAAGTTTCCTTCATTGCCCTAGATATCCTGCACACGATATCTTAAAATTTAACAAAAGCACGAAGCAGAATAAATCAGATTAGTCAAGTCTTTGTATCAATAGAATTTGACCATGTATCTTCTTGAGAATATAACAATAGAATTTGACCATGTATGCCTTGAATTATAGTTGTGTACATTACATTTTGTGTGTTGGGATTATATTTTCTTTGAAATTGGTCAAGTATGCATGCCTCGTGCATGTGGATAGTCCATATTATAGGGAGACTCTACTAGAATTTTTTCATATATAAGTCAAATGGCCGTATAACTTGAACATTAGTATAACATAAAACATAACTAGGAATTAAGTTTATCCATAATTCAATCAAGAAGAAGGTTTAAAAAGTTTTCCATAATTCACAATCGAGAAGATAAAGAAAATGACACACTATTAATATGTATGCTATATAAGTATGGCTTGAAAGCTTAGAATAGAAAGAAAATGAAAAGTACAAACACAAACACAAGCACCATAACTTCAACCACACTAAATCTTCATATATAAGTCAAATGTCCATATATATGCATTCGTGTATATGTGATGGCAATGAGTATATGTGATGTTTTTGTTGTGTTGAGATATGGACCCTCGAATCATATATGTATCCTTGTTAAGTAACTTGTTAAGCATGAGAATGTTTCATGGTGATTTAAGGTTTATAGGAATGCTTAAAGACCATATGTGTGTTCTATCAGTAGATCATTGGGGATTTGGTAGCCAAAATTGTGCCTATAAGGGATTTATTATGGCCAACTTGTGTGACTAGTGTTGTTAGATAGTGAGGAGTACATACATTGCCTATAGATAACATGTAAAATGGTTCCTAAGTTAGTTAAGGTCTACATGGTGTGTTGTGTAAATTCTTTGCTTAAAATCATTGAAAATAAGCTTTATAGAACAATGAACACTAAAATAGTGAACCACCATACTGGACCCCATACACAAATTTCAATAGTCATAATAGGACATAAGAAAGCTACACAAACTAAAGGAACCAAGCCCAAGCCATTTTGAGAATGAGACTTGTTAAAAATCACATTTTAAAGCCAAAATGGATTTATTTTGGACAATTCATAGTACCGACCTTAAAGGACTATTATGAGAATATACAAAGTTGCTCATACATGCTAGTTATGATTCCCAAACATGGTCATTAATAAAGCCAACAAGAAAACCAATTTAAGCTCTCTTTTCGAGCCTAAAGTGAGCTTTGATAAGTCAAAATGAGTTAGATGATTAAATAAAGTTTGGTGATGCTAAAAAGTAACCTTAAGTAACTTAAATATACACGCCTAGACTATCCTAGTGGCCTAGACTATCCTATCCTATTGTCCTTTTGTTTACATACAATTACATATCCCGATGTTCTCTATATCCCTGACATGTTTATGTACCTTCTATTTATAACTTATACTAACATCCTAAATTTTTTATTTATAGATGTCTTACGAACCCTATGACCTAAAAAGCGGGTTGGGTTTGGGGCCCTAATCATGTCAGAAAACTCATTAATCCAGGATGATCGCATTCTTATCTGAGATCCGTCCTCCTCCGGATAATACGTAAGTTAAACATCGTGTATATATATATAAGGATTTAATATTTTCATTTTATAAATATAGTAGTGATTTAAATGTAAGGGTTTTAATATAAATTATTGTATATTGTAGTGATTTTCAAGATAGTAAAATTGTGAAGTGCATTTCACAATTATGCTTCTGTAATCGCCTCACGCCAGTTGATTATTACGTAAATGACACACACCCTCGCCTATAAGGATCTGATTTAAATTTGAATTTCGTATATTTTTTATCACTCGATAGATAATACATAGTTAATCAAATAATATTGTTTAGTAATATAATGATTTTAATATTATTATTGTTGTTTTATTTGCGTAAACGATATAGATGGGGACGACCTTACGAGCATCGATTATTGAGACACTATTCTGGCGTGAAGTCATTTGTCTGAACTAAAGATAATTTGAACAAGGAACGACAAAAAGCCCTACACAATGTCTGAGATTGACCATCCAGATGAGGGTGAGTAGTATATGCATGAAAGCATAGCCCACAGTGGTGCGTATGACCCATATAGGTGCAGATATGTGACCGGTGGAAAGTCGAGAGTTGGGTCAAGAGCAACATGAAGATCGCCGCTTCGTAAGCAGATCCTCGAGTGTATCGAGGGCGGCGAGAAGGCGAAAAACGCGTGTCGGGCGGCGGTATATCACATTACCGCACAGCATTCATTGCCGGTATGCGTATGTTATGTTCTGATCATCTTTTGTAGCTAAAATATCATATGTTTACATAATAATATGAGAAAATGAACTATAGGAGTCTCGGTCTCAAGGTCAACCTATCAATTGGTTGGATGTGTATGTGGCCACCGCGATGGTCTACTGAAATTTATTCAGATAAGCGGTAATAAGTTCACTTTATCCTAATATGTTGTTTATAAATTATAACGACCTTCTTTAGTATTTTTTTTATTTATTTTAACTATTTAATTGTTCATCTTACGACAGGACACTTATAAGGGCTTAATGAACGAAAGCGCTATCCTGAAGGCACCCCCGCGTCCGTCGATTGATCAAGAATTATGGGAGAGGCGTCCATCGTGAAGAAAAATTATGTCAAAGGCCGAGGACAAAGACGATGCCCGACCATCGATGGCACTGGCGACTCGCCACCAGTCTACACGATCATCGAGGTTATCCACCTATCATACTCCTCGCCGATTGTGTGAGAGCGATCTGTCGGGATCGTAATCTTCTTAGATATCTTGGGCGGGCATCTGCAATCTCGAGTCTGATGAGTTGGCGAGAAGCGATGGCGGCGGCAATGGGCGAGCAGAGGCAGGAGCAAAGACAACAACAGGAGCAGGTATATATATATCGTTTATTGTTTAGCTACATTGTCTTATATGTTTTTAGTCTCTGAGTCAATGTCTTACTTATATGTAACATATATGTTTTATTACTTTGATAATTACAGGATCCTAATTTGGATGATCCATGAAGAGCGCCTGACTTATTTTTTTTAGATTTTTAAAGCCTTGTACTCTTTTAGATTCATTCTTTGGACAATTGTATTAGTTTATATGGATGTTTACGATATCGATTATATTGTGTTGGATGAATGTTTTGTATTGTATTGGATGGATGTTAATATGGATGCTTGTATATATATATATATAACTGTGTTGGGATTGAAAGTAGGTACAAAGCAGGTTATTTTTGGGAAATCAATAAAATAGGCAAAAAATTTAAAAAAAAAAGCATCAATGACGCGACTTGGTCGCTAAAATGATTCAATGATCGCTTGAATCTAGCGATCACTATGATCGTCATTATTATCTATCGTCACGACACTTGTGCACGTCCACGCATGACAAATGACTCAAAGATAAGTCATAATAATGGTCAGATTCGGCCGCTACTTTGCGGTCGCTAATAATGCGGTCGCTATTGTTGGTCATTGATGTTTTCCAATGTGACAGATTATCTCGACTTCATGTCAAATGAATCGTGATACTTGTCGATGATGGTGATCATTGATAAGCTTTTTTGTTGTAGTGTGTCTACGAGCCGACCAAGTATCTGCCAAAGCCAAGTTAAGAATCGTAGACTACACTCAGAGTTATAGAGTCTACTAATCATACCAAAGGCAGAGATCGTAGTCGAGAAAGATCAGATGAAGACAACAAGCACAACGATAGAAATCGTAGTGTCAAAATCTGATCTCAGAGTCGTAGTGTCTGCATAGCCAAAGCTGAATTGTAGAGTGCAGAACTAAGACCTCAACAAATGTGCTCACAATGCCAAAGCAGAATCATAGAGCAAATACGATTCTCAACAAATGAGCACTCCCTGAATATCCAAAGGAATGAAGCCTCTGGTTGGTAATGCAAAGATATATATCTCACTTAAAGAAAGCCAGAGAGCACTCAACGAATGACATGCAAGCTAATAGAAGACCTAAGCACCAACCCAATCAGCATCAAGATCGAGTTGTGAAGCCATTTGAGATGAAGTCTTCCACAAGATGATTATAAGAAGACTTCAATAGCTGACTAAGGAAAGTTAGCACATGCAATAGCTGTCAAGTAGAAAGACGACAACGTTCTTGGAAGCAACCAAGATCATAGTGTTTGCTAAATGAAAAAGGAACTGATGGAGTACACACTGAGATACTGGTCAGCCTCTGAATAACAAGGCTAAAGTGATTAAGCATTGGGGTCAGTCAATTGATGATAAGTGAACGGGAGATCACAAGGAGAAAGCGAGCTGGACATGCCACAAATCTGAAGTGTCTTGTTATTCAGAAAAGGCCAGAGCAAGGAATCGAGCCATCAGTATCTGAGAGCAGTCGAGGCAAACAGAAGTATCGAAACACTGCACAAGAGAAGGAAGAGGTGTTCCATATTGGAGATCTAATGAACATTCTTCAAGATCGTAGTGTTAATTCTACACATCAAAAAGCAAGTCAAACAAGACACTACGATCAAGTCCAAGAAGGTATGCATCAGAATCGTAGAGTTCGAATAACTGAAGATTGAGGCATTGACAATGGCTCAATCTGAAGATTGATATTCGAATAAAGCTTATTGAGAGCATCGATGCAAAAGGACAACCTCTGATTTAGAAATCAGAAGTAAGAAATAAAGTTGACTACCTGCCCAAGACATAAAAGTGACATTTCTGATGGGGTAGGTGAAACAGTAGACTGCAGTGTCAGAAAGTCAGAAAAAGATGTCATGTCACATTTGCAGTCTGCACCCAAATAGCTCGAGATCTGTGAAGTCATTTGAATAGCTTTCAACGGCTACTTTCCAACAGGAAGATTGGGAAGTAGTATAAATCAACAGAGCTTCAAAGATCAAGAGTTGCTGATGATTGTGAAGTTGCAGAATCATTGAGTTGGTAAATGCTATAGTTGACTCTACGAGTTCCACCAAAGATCAACAGAACAAGTCTCAGTGACAGTGAGACTACCAAGGTGGAAGTGAAACAGCTTTGAAGAAGAACTCAATCAGATCAAAGCTTCACTCAACAAAGATGAGAATGCCACTAAAAATGGCACCAAGTCGAGAATTTGAGAAGGCCAAGAAGATAGCATTAGAGAAAGTGGTACGACACAAAGAAGACCAAGAGAGCCACTCTACGAATCACCATGAACCTAAAGCCGAAACTGAACAAGTGCAGAACCATGTCTGCAAAACATTCAAGAAGGGTTCAGGGATTACTAAGTACCAGAAGAACTACCAAAAGCTCAGGTGCTTAGTAACTCTATATGGTGATGGTGCACAGCTGACATCAGACGAAGATGAGCTAAAAGGAGAAGAGATCAGCTGCACCAAGGAAGATGTGGTCCAGACTCAAAGCTGAACGCAAAGAGGACCACACCAAGCTGCTAAGAACAAAAGATGCTCAGAGCTTAAAGACATCTTAGCAGCTCAGCACCAACAACATCAACAACTACAACAATAAAAAGCAAGGGCCTGAGGGGTCCTTGTCCGAAGGGACTAAATGAGTTTTTAAGTCTGCTGGGCTTGAAGAGTTCCTAGGGAACTAGAGAAGTTCCAAGGCTACTGGCCTTGAAGATTCTTAGTGAACTGAAGTCCCAAGGTTGCTGGCCTTGAAGGAATCTAAGTAATTCAGGGTGCTGCCCTTCCTTAGTGGAAATCCTGCTAGTTGAAAGCAGAAGAGTGGATTAGGAGCTTGAGTCTCTGAACCACTTAAAACCCCTTGTGTCTTTTATTTTATGTCATTTACATTATGTACATTAAACCGCTATAAGCGCTATATATATGTTTTAACCGCTACCATTGAACTAACTCTACGAACAATGTATGTATGATTATGATTATATCAATGAAGGGGATCTTTTACTTATTCCATTGTGCTTGAAAAGATTCTTATGATTGTCATTTGCTAAATTATTAGCAATACGAAATAAATCAGAAAAGTATTTGAAATTAAAAAGGATCTATTCAACCCCCCCTTACAGATCTATCATGCCTCTTTGAGGAACTAACATGTTGGATTTAGAAACCTAATTGGAGTAGGAGTAACACTAATATATTAGGTTAAGTCCATTCCCAATACATGTATTTATACTAATCGACTAAACAACAGGAGAGGATTTTGGCGCAGTGAGAAAAGAAAGAGGCGAAAGAGAGGGTTGTGAAACAAAAGGAAAATTTGGAGAAGAAGATTGTGAGCCTATATTCAACATAATTATATCTTCAAAAGTTAATTATTAAATTTATTTTATTGTCAAGAGGAATAATTGTTATGGTGGATTTAGGGTGTAATCAGTGTATATTTATGGTTTAGTGTCGTTATTAACAACACTGTATTTGTGAATGGATTTACTGATCTTGAGGGAAGGCAATTCTCTAAAAAAAACAAAAAAAAAACTAATGTACCGTCGTCAATAAGCAATACTTGGCTATTTAAAGAATCAATCATAACTATTTGCGAAGAATCCTCATGCATATATACATATACATATTTACATATATAAATATATGTACTATTATTTTCTAATAAAGAATTATGTAAATACCATAAAGTATATTTATAACGACTTAATTTGGTCAAAGTCATTGGGTTGAGACATTTTATTGTGTTGATGTGAAACATTGGCAAGAAACTTGTATTCTTTATCTAGTATTTTAAATATATATATATATATATATATATATATATATATATATATATATTATCGATTAATTTTGTATTTATGTGTACTAAAAATCTCAAGATGCGGATTGAGAAAATTATGATAAATAATTTTCTTTCCTACAATTAATAAATTTTATTTTGTGCATATCAAGTCCTAATCAGTGTATCTTTAACATTCGGTGGAATCAAAAAGTGTCCCTTTGCCTAGTGTTTGTGCAGTTTCAACAGTTTTCAAAGTAGTGAAAGAAGTTCCATAAGCATATCCCAGAAAATTTACCTTCAAACTATTACACTGCAGAGTACTTAATGGTTATTATATAATATAGTTTTTTTTAACCCAAGCTATGATTTTATATAGATATTCTATCATGGAAGTTATAATTGGTAAATTCATGATTGAATAATGACTTTCTATAAACGTACAAGGATTTTAAGAATTAATAAAATTATATTTATATTTTTTATAGCATTAACTATACTAAATTAAAATGATATTTTTGCATTACAGAATGTACAGAACGCGTTCTTAACTCTAGAGAGTATATGAACTAATATTAAAGCAGTTAATTTATAAAAAGAAATATATAAATTATAATTTAGTAATTTAATTAATGGTCTTGTATTGATTTGATAATTATATAGATCAGATTGAGCAGGTCTAGCAGTGTGATGTTTGGGTTCAGTGAATTATTTTGGTACTATATTAAGGTACGAATTCTGTACTCTGTTAGCGATACTCTTGTTAAATTTGATTTATTCGTTTGTTTCCTTATTTCGAATTCTGTTATGATTTCACATAATTATTTCTTATAAAATAAATATATTAGTTTTATTTTGGAGTTAATACATATGACTCGTATTTGTACTCTTTAAATTAGGATATCATGTTTAGTATTTATTTTTGATAATTATAGAGCGATACATGTTGCTAGCTTCTTTTTGAGATTTTGTGACTATAATTTGATTTGGTTCAACATGTACATATAGAACCCTTTTGTTGGTATTATGTTGCATGTGTTGTAACATGGTATTTTTTTGTTAGAATATACCGTAGGGTATACCTGAGCTATAACCACTTGTAGGGGTACCACAGACATGTCGTCTTGGCACGAGAGGCATGACATTTTCCGTGGCGGTGTGATTAGTCCACGACGTCTCCTTTTTGGGCTCCGAAGGAAGTGGTTCATTTGGTGTTTTGTTGTGGGAGGCGTATGGGTTAACCCTAGTTTTTTTTTTGTTCTGCGTATTTGTGATGTTGTGCCAAACACGCCTATCTGATTTGCAAACATTTGGATTCGCGGTCCAATATATGAGTGCATGTGTGGCATTATTTTGATTGCCTGTGTGGAATCATTTGATTTGCCTGTGTGGCATTAGTTTGACTTGCCTGTGTGGCAAGATATATTTCTGAGCTCAATCGGTATGAAATAACCCCAATCATTTGTATCAGCCTATTATTTTATCGTGTTAGTTTTGTTGGCTTCTGTTCAGTTCAATTAATTGGGTTAGTTATTTCAGTTCATTATTTTCTTTACTCTTCTGTTTGTTTTGTTAATTCTGTTGGTTTAGATATATTCTATTCAAATCTTTAGAGATTTTATTTTTTTGTCAGAAACAATATTTTTTCTCTGTTGATTTCGTATTTTAGTTATATATCTTTTGTATCTTTATATCCGTACTGGGCATTTGGCTCATGCTGTGTTTTTCTTCTGGCAGGTTTGCAGGGGTGATTCAGGGCTAGTGTGATGAGAGTGTTGCCTTTGACCATCTAGGTTGATTTGAATTTTAAGTTTTGATTATTTTGACTCTATTTGGAGAATTGTATTTAGTACTTTATTAATGGATCACCACTATTAATATTTTGTGCTTGTTAGTTCTCTGTTTATTTATTTTGAGGTTTGTTGTGCTTTGCACTTGACCTTTCTTTCCTTTTCGGGAAGGGGGTGTTACAAAGATAATGCAGAATAAGTTATCGATAACCTTAAATAATGTTAAACTGATAGAATATAATAGACAACAACTTTAACTACAGCAGAACAAGCAATCCATTAGAAGAGTCGAGTAGAGCATGATATCTAATATCTTCTATGATTTAAAAAGTTTTTCATCAACTTTATCGTTGAGACTCAGCTTAATAAATAAACCTCATCATTGAATCATCCATGCACCACGGCCAAGGATATTCAAATAATCATCAATGGTCATGATTATACCGAATAATCCCTGATCATAATCATACTAACAACTGTCCATCAATGAACTACAGACCAATGAGGACTTTTACCACATCAGTTGTAACATTATGGGTCATGATTATACCGAATGATCCCTAGTCATAATCATGCTTTGTGGAGTAAAATTCAAGAATGATATTGTATCAAAAATGATTTGGACCGAAAAGAAATCAATTTTTATCATGAATAGTACTCTGGGTGAATAATACCCGGGTGAATAGTACCCCGTGAATAGTACTTTGTGAATAGTACTTGTGAATAGTACTTTATAAATAATACTTTGTGAATAGTACTCGTGAATAGTACTTTTATGAATAGTATCGTATAAATGAATATTACTCATGGACAGTACTCCGGCATGAAAAGCTTAAAATTTAATAAGAATGTGCAGAAAATATCCTTGTGAAACGATACTAGATGAAGCACAAATTTTAAGGATATTCTACTAATTTCATGGAGTATAGAAGCCAAAACTTTAACAAAATGAGTATAGAATTCGAAATCTGAAACAAAATAATATTACTTACATACTACAAAGTATGGAAGAGAATATTATTTCAAGCGAATATTGAACAAAAATAACATCCCTTATAACTGTTGAACGAAAATAATATTCCAATGAATATTTAACGAAGATAATATTCCTACGAATATTGAACGAAGATAATATTCTTTATGAATATTGAACGAAAATAATATTCATACGAATACGAAAAATAATATCTCTTCAGAATATGAAATAAATAATACCCCTTACCTCAGAAGAAGAGTGGATACTAGAATAGTAAAGTAGCAGACTTCTCTTCTTCTTTCTCTCTATAGCTTCTCTCTCTATAATTGCTCTTGTGAGTCTTAGTAAATTGGTGAGAATGAAGGAAGAATGAACTTCTATTTATAGAAAAATATAGTTTCGATAATTGCACGTTTTGAGGCTCGAAATATTACAGTATAATACCTTCATCTTTTCTTTAATTTTTAATTTAGTCCTGCAAGTATTATCAAACTTGCACCACCTCCCCTAATAGTATATCATGTTAATCAATAGTACAATCATGTGACTCAATAGTTCTATACATGTGAAAAAAATAATTACAGTATAGTACCTTCATCTATACCTTCATTTTTAATTTAGTCAAGCAAGTATTATCAATCTTGCACCACCTCCCCTAATAGTACATACATGTGAATCAATAGTACACACATGTGAACACATAGTTATAAGCATGTGAATTAATATCAATTAATTATTCATTTATCCGATTAATTACCCGATTGGTCAATATAACTTCCAGACATCAATTATTATCGAAATAAATGTTGATTTCCACTAACACTAATAATTCCAACACAATGGAATTATCAATTTCATCTTTAATCAACACAAACTTATTCATCATTAATATTATAACTCATAATATTTAACAACCGTGTCGTTCCTGTGAAAGGGGGTTTTCGATAAGGATTTCTCCTTATTGGCGGCGTAATTAGGTGACCAAACCTCTCATCGATGAACTTCTGAGACATGTCAATATTGCAAATAATAATATGAATAACATTTTGTCTCAATTATTGATTTAATAATATAAAATATTATGCGAGATGATCTTCGTGACAATAATTGAATCAATAATATGAGAGATATGATGCAAGAATTTATCGTAGCAATAATTGAGTATAACTGAATGACTTCTTGCGTAAGCATCAATAATCAATAATGCGCTTCTATGCAACCACGCCAGACATCGTACCTTTACTGGGGGTAGTTCAACAGTTAACAGTAAAACTTTTCGCCGTTATTTTTATAAAAAGATAATTCGTCATTTTCTAAATACGATAATATTTCCGTTGTGACGCCTCAAAATTAGGTATACATCACCCATCTCTGGGTCGCCACTACGTGGTATGTAATTTAAATACAACTTATTAACATAATGTCGTGTATAATACGACATAAAGCGTGAGTTTAAATACAAATATCGCTTCACTAGATATTATACAAACTCAAACAAATAGTCCTCATTATAGTTATTATCACACTATTTTACGAATAGTGAGGACTACTAATGCTATCTTCAGGACCATCACTCGCTTCCCGACTCGTCTCAAATTTATATTCTCATTTTTCAAGAGAATGAAAGAAAGGGTGAGCTCAACTAGCCCAAGAAGAAATATTATGACTAAGATAATGCAGAATAAATTATCAATAGTCTTCAACAATGTTAAACCGATAAAATACAATAGACAACCAGCTTAATCTGCAAATGAATACGCAATCCATTAAAAGAGTCAAGTAGAAAATAAAGTCTACTATCTTTTAGGTTTTAAAAGGTTTTTCATCATCGTTATAAATTGAGACTCAAATTTTAATAAATATTCCACATCATCGAATCACCCCCACACTACTTACCAAGGATATTCTTTAGTATCAACGACCACAATTATTCACGCATCACGGGCCAAGAATATTTGTGTATTCATTAATGGTCATGATCATGCCAACAATCATCCACCAATGCACTACTACCATCGAGGATTTTATCACATCATTTGTAACATTACGGCCATGATTACCGAATAGTCTCTCGGTCATAATCATACCAAGTCCATCTACGCACTACAGTGCCACAGATGACTTTCAACATAATATAAACATGAGGATGATGACAATGATATAAGAATTCAATAAAACAAGTTCAAGAATTATTTTATCCGGGAATTATTAACGTCCAAATTAGTAAAATTCAAGAATGATCGGAAGAATATTTCCATGAAAAGATATTGGATGAAAACGCAAATATCAAGGATATTCTACTAATTTCATGGAGTATAGAAGTTAAAGTTTTAACCAATTGGGTATAATAAAGAATGGAATAACAAAAGAAATCACCATGCATGCGGTACTGACACACACGAGTTATTCCAGCGAATAATAATAACGGAACTAGGTCGGTGAAATTCACATGCATGGATGTTCCAATGAATAATAAAGATGGAACCGGATCCTGTAAAACACATGTATAGGATATTCCAACAGAATGATAAAGACGAAACGAGTCCGTGTAAAACACACGCATGAGGATGTTCCAACGAGAATAATAAAGATTTTAACCAGTCAAATTGTAAAACACACGTGATGTGATGTTCCAGCGATAATAATAATAAAGATTTTAACCGTGTCCGTGTAAAACACATGCACAGGATGTTCCAATGTAATAATAGAAGAATGTCACCAAGTATAGGTAAACTGCGTGATACAAAAGTTATTCCAATGTAATAATAAGCAATGTAATAACAACAGTTCTCTTCATGAATAAGAAAGAATAACACCCCTTACTTTTGGTAGGAGATTGAATCGCTGCAGTTGTAGTAATAAAATACTCTTCTTCTTTCTCTCTTATTCTTTCTATACTTTTCTCTCTATAGCTTGAATGAATTCGTGAAAATAATGAAGCCCTAGGCCTCTATTTATAGAAGATTTCTAGTCGAGCACCGTAGTGTGAAAAGGCAAGTGACTTGACAACTAATGATGTGAAAAGAAAAGTGGTTTGGACCGTAATGTGAAACGACAAGTGGTTCGACGCTCAGTAATGTGAAACGACAAGTGGTTCGGACGTCTGGTAAAGGTAATTACTATTATGAAGGTAAATACTATTGACGAAGGTAAATACTATTCACAAGGGTAATTACTATCGTGAAGAGACTCTTAGATGATGACATAGAGCCCCCATAAAATAATCAAACTTACCACAAATCATAACACATATTTAATCTTTCAACAATTATTAATCATTTATAACTTGTCGTCTCAATTATTGATTTAATACTATAACATATTATCTGAGATGATAATCTTGACAATAATTGAATCAATAATATAAGAGATATGATACGCAATTCATGAGTAATAATTGAGCATAAATTGGTGACTTCTCACGTAAAGATCAATAATCAATACCGTGCTACTATGCAACCACGCAGACATTCATTACTTTTTACCACCGGGTAGTTCAATAGTTTTAACGGTAACACCTCCGCCGTTATTTTTATAAAATATTTTTGTCGTTTTTTCAATCAAACAATAATTACATTGTGGGGGTCCACCAATGATTGAGTAGTTTATCGAATATTCCCTAAAAGAATATTCTCCCACCAAACAGAATATTTTATAACAACTTGCATACTTTGCAAAATTTATAAATATTACCCACAACTATAACATTATATCAAATTTATTCCATAATATTCAAAAATAATATTTATAGAAAAATTCATCTTTATTTATAAAAGTTGGGGTCTTACATCCGTTGTGGGGTTCACCAATGATTGTGCCGTCGTACGAATATTCCCTATTAAAACGAATATTCTCTGACTAAACGAATATTCCCCGATACAACGAATATTTTATATCAATTTGCTTTCTTTGCAAAATTTTCAAATATCACCCTTAACTTTAACCTTTTATCAATTTAACCATTTACTAAATAGGATAATAATTATAGGAATATTGAATATTTTCATTTCATAAAATTTGGGGTCTTACATATATTCACTTAAACGTCTTGTTCGTATATACATAAATGAGATTGTAAGACTGCATGGTATGCTAGTATCCATAGTTTCGGATCGAGACCCTAGATTTACTTCACGATTTTGGGTCAGTTTGCAGAAAGCTATGGGCACGGATTTACGATTCAGTTCTGCATATCATTCTCAGATGGACGGGGAGTCAGAAAGGACTATTCAAACTTTTGAAGATCTATTAAGACTCTGTGTCCTACACTTCAAAGAAAGTTGGAACAAGTACTTGCCATTAGTGAAATTCTCCTACAACAATAGTTATCAAGCAAGTATAGGCATGGCTCCATTCGAGGCCTTGTATGGACGAAAGTGTAGTTCTCCGGTATGTTGGGATGAGGTGGGTGAAGCAACGCTGTTGGGTCCAGAATTGGTACGCATGACTACGAAAAAGATTCAAATGATCCGGCAATCTATACAGACTTATGATCCAGCGATGTATTCAAATGATGCGACATAAATAACCTTTTTATAAAAATAACGACAAAACTTTTACCGTTAACTGTTGAAATACCCGGTGATAAAAGTATAGTAATACGCGTGGTTGCACAAAGTAACACACGGTATTGTACAGTACATCTGATTATTGATGCTTACTTAAGAAGTCACTCAGTTTTATTCAATTATTGCCACAGTAGTTGCTGCATAATATCTCATATTATTGATTCAATTATTGTCACAGTATCATTTGTATAATATTTTATATTATTAAATCAATAATTAAGACGACACAATTATTCATATTATTATTAGAATTATTGACAATGTCTAGAAAGTTCTGTCGAGGAAAGGGGTTAGGTTATTTAATTGCGCGCTAATAAGGAGAAGTTCTTATCGGAAAGCCCCCTCTTTCCTGGGAATGATCTGGTTGCTAATATTGTGAGTTATAATATTAATAATGAATAATTGTTGAAAGATTGTGTTGATTAAAAATAAGAATAATAATTCATAAGTGGAAGATGTTTATTCAATTATCTTGTTAAATTGGTATTTGTTCTATTTGATTTTGATGTATGCGAATTGATTTATAAAGGGGATGGCCCTCAATTACCTTCAAATGAGGTAATCTATTTTTATTTTGATTTGGAAAATTATGATATTATTTGCAAAGAATGGATCTTATTGGTCAAAAAAATTTCAATGATGCAATCCATGTTCACTAACATATGAATAAGGGTGCTCCTTCATTGGACAATGTTTCTAAATTGACATGTGTTAGTCTTTCCTCATTGGCCAACACCTTCAAAAGAGAATACTGATAGGTAGGAACCCGTGAACTTCATCCGAATTTTTTACTACGCGTCCGTGATTATTCTTAAATAGTGTCATGTCATATAGGATGCTTAGTTAAGAAATGAAAATCACACCAGAATCAAAGAATTCTTCTTTTATAATATTGTGCGTATTTCTTTTGAGCATAAGGATACTTTGAGTGTAGCAAATAGTGTAAGACCCCAACTTATTATTAATGAAATTTAATTTTCTCTATTTATTATTTTGAAATAGTAAGGGTTGATTTGATTAATGTGAATAGTTATGGGTAAAATACGTAAATATTTTAAAATAAGCAAGTGGTTATAAAATATTCATTGTTGTTAGGGAATATTCGTTTTGGTCGTGGAATATTCTTGCTTTGTCGGGGAATATTAAATTTACCATAAAGATTTTGTGGGCCCCATAACTGAAAGCGATTGGATGAAGAAAAGCGACAAATATAAGTGGTTTAAAAATAACTACAGAAGTTGTTACCATTAATACTATTAAAATACCGGTGGTTAACACACAAAGATTGCTTTGAAGTATTGCACCAATTATTGATTCTTACGTAAGAAGGCACTACTCAATAATGGTTACGATGAATTCTTGATCAATATTTTATTTTATTGATTTAATAATTGCTGCGTTGATATTTTATATTCATTGTTGTTTCAATAATTGTCATTACACAAGATTTTTTCATTATCGAGCAATAATTCATATTATCTGAATAATATTATTAGGTAACATTATTGGCAATGTCTAGAAAGTTCTTTCTAAGGAAAGGTTTGGTCACCTAATCAGGCTACCAAGAAGGAGAAATTCTTATTGGAAAGCCCCTCTTTCCCAGGAACCGCACGGTTGTCAATATTGTGATTCTGTAATATTATTTGTGAATAATTAATTATTGATTCATATGATGAGGAAAATATTGATTTTATGTGGATATAGAATGGAGAAAATTTTTAATGTGACAATTGTTGAAAATTGAAATTTTATCTTTTTCTGATAAAATAATTCATTTAAATATATTGTTATATTTTAATAATATTATAATGGTGATATTTTTACAACGAATGTGGGATATATGAGTATACGAGGAGGAAGAGTATTTTTGTTGCAATAAATGTTTAAAACATGTTAAACATGTAAATTGGACCCCATTTATTAATCGAAATTTGATTATAACCGTAAAATCGCCTCGTTTGTGGATTTGGTCCAATTTCATTTGGAATTTGGAAAAACTTTCTTCCGCAAAGTTGTAGAGAATTGAATTTCCTATAAAAATCAAGCGAGATTCGAATTTTTCGATAAAAGGACTATTTATTATGAATTATTGAAGTTCAAAGTTCAAATAATTGATTTTTGGAAGTTTAAAATATTTTAAATTGGAAAAACGTTTTATTACTTTTTCTAGAAGGTGAGCATGTGGGAAATGCTAGGAGCTAAATTCTAAGAGGCGAGGAAATTTTATTATAAATAATAATATTATATTAAATTTTCGCTTTGGTGTTCTAAGATTTTCCTATAAATAGGTGCTTAGGTTAAAATTGAAAATCACACCGTAAATTGAAGTTTTCTCTCTATATTATCGAGCGTATTCTTGTGAGTATTTTGAGTATACTTTGAGTATTGCTATCTGAGTGCAAGTTCAAGTTATAGTCAATATCCAAGTGTTTCAACTAAATCGCTTCTTTGTGAGGTAAGGGATATTATTTTTTTTAATGATATTATTTCTTCAATATCATTATGTTGAAATATTGATCTGAATTTTTATCAAATTTAAAACTTTTGGTGTCAGAGTTCTTATTCACGTGATACTGGCACTATTCACGTATACTGACATTATTCACGAATACTGCATTATTCATCGAAAAATAAAAAATCTTCTTTTCGTCCAAAATATCTATTCTGGATACTAGCTTTGATTGTATCCATGTTTTGATCATTCTTGAATTTTACACCACCGTGATTATTTTTGAGGTATTTTGGACGTGGATAAAACAAAGTACGAATCCTTAATCCTTAATCCTTGTCATTTTGTTTCACTTTGGATTCGTTTTTAAAAATATTTTTCATCATCTTGATCTTAAATGATGATATTATGTAATATCTTTGGCCTTTAGTGCAAAAAGATGAATGATTTGAAGAATATCTTTGGTCTGTAGTGCAAAGATGAGCAGTGTTGAGATGAACGATGACCGATCGATTAATATCTTTGGCCCGTAGTGGAAAGATGAATAGGTGTTTAGATGAACATGGCTAATCGATGAATATCTTTGCCTCAGAAAGTGCAAAGATGAATATTTGATTTCGGATATATATTGATTGATGTTACTGAGGATAAAAGATAGAGCGATGAACTTTTAAATTCATACATAGAAGATAGTAGTTTGCATTCTCTACTTAACTCTTCTAATGAATTATTATTTCACTGCGTAATATTGATTTAAAATTTATTGTCTATTGTATTCTATTAGATTTTTCTCGTTGAAGACTAACGATAATTTGTTGTATATTATCTTAGTCATAATATTCTTTCTTCGGGCTAGTTGAGCTCACCCTTTTCCTTTTGTTCCATTTTTCTTCTCTCGGGAGGCGAGAATATAGCGAGTACTTAGCCTGGGTATGGAATGAAAGTTCTAGAGAGAGTTGTTTAGTAGTCCTCACCATTTTGTAAAATAATGTATCAATAAATGTGATGAGGATTTATTTGAGTTTAGATATTGTCTAGAAGATAATATTTGTATTCAAACTCACAATTTTACTGTTGTAATAATAAAGTTGTAGTTGTTTCTGTACCATGTATTGACAACTCAGAATGGGTGATGTATACCTATTTTGGGGGCGTCACAAATAGTGCAAGTTTTCTTCAATAATATCTCCGTTATACCAGTTGGAATTACTCTCATACTAAGATAAGGGATATTATTTTCGTTCAATATTCATAAGAAATATTATTTTCTTCCATACTCTATAGTTTGTAAGTAATATTATTTTGTTTCATATTCCTAAATCTACACTTATTCTGATAAGTATTGCTTCTATACTCCCTGAAATTAGTATAATATCCTTAAATTTTGCGCTTCATTTAGTATCGTTTCCCGGAAATATTTTTCTGAACTTTCTTATTAAATTTCAATATTTTCATTCGGGATACTATTAACGAGGTACTATTCACTCGGGTACTATTCATGGATACGGTACTATTCATATGTACAGTACTATTCATACGTACGATACTATTCATGAGTATTATTCACAACAGAATTTAATTTTCTTTTCTGTCCAAATTATTTTTGATACATGAATATCATTCTTGAATTTTACTCCACAATTAATTATCTTGTTGAAAATTTGGACATTCTTAAACTCTGGATAAATTGAATTATAAATCTTTAATATTTATCATTGATCTCACTTGATTGATTTTTTATATCATTGTCATCATCCTCATGCTTATATTGTGGTAAAAGTAATCTTTGACCCGTAGTGCATAAATAGACTATTGACTGGTATAATTATGATCAGGAATTGTGTATCGGTATAATCATGACCTATAATGTTACAGTCAAATGATGTGGTAAAAGTTCTCTTTGGCCTGTAGTGCATTAATGGACAGTTGTTTGGCATGATCATGACCACTAGTGATACTAACGAATATCCTTGGCCCGTAGTGCATGGATAATTCGGTGATGTGGATTATTTATTGAGTTATAGAGATAAAATATTGATGATGAACTTTTAAATTATAGAAGATAGTAAACATCATTCTCTACTTAACTCTTCTAATGGATTATTTGTTCCGCTACAATTAAACTTGTTGTCTATTGTATTCTATCAGTTTTACACTGTTGAAGGCTAAGGATAATTTATTCTGCATTATCTTAGTCATAATATTCTTTACTGGGCTAGTTGAGCTCACCCTTTTCTTTCATTCTTCTCTTCAGAAAATGAGAATATAGCTGGGACTAGTCGGGGAATGGAGTGACGGTCCAAGATGGTTGTTATAATAGTCATCATTATTCTATAAAATAGTGTAAAAATAATTGTAATGAGTACTTTATTTGAGTTTGGATATTATCTACGAGATAATATTTGTATTGAAACTCAGCTATTGTGTTGTCGTATTTTGCACGACAGTTGCATAATTGAAGGTTGTATTTAAATTCTGTACCATGTATTTGACAACTCAGAATGAATTGTGTAGACCTATTTTGGGGGCGTCACAATATATATATATATATATATTCTAAATTTATAAATATAATATGAATCCCAAATACTAACTTGGGGCGGGATGGTAATTAATATTAACGTGTGGAGGGATGGTAAAGACTCTAACGTGGGGTGGAGGTATATAAACTTGCTCAATAAATTTTTTTACATATATTTGGGTAAAAATTGCACATAGACTCTAACGTGGGACTGGGGTGGCGTGGGTGGGGCATATAGTGAGTGGGGGTGCGTGGCAGGGGTAGCAAGGGTGAGAAAAAGAGAAAATTTGTATTTTTAAAAATTGGGAGTTATAATAACTAAGGACAAAATTGTCATATTATTTATTTTACAAAGTTACTTTTGGTAATATAAAATATTTTATTTTGTCATTCTTTCTCATCCCTCCAAATACTCCGACTTTTGAGGGGGGAAATTGAGCAAAAAATTAAATAAATTTTACCTACAAATCCCTTCTCTTCCTCCGAAATTGCACCAAAAATTGCACAAACTGCATCAATTAAAACCGCACTAACAGTTCTAGTGTATGTTGCGGTTTTAGGTGGGTAGAAAAATTAAATTTACGGTTTGGATTTGGTTACTGGTGAAAACCGCATGCATAAAACCGAAACTGCACCATGCTGATTTTGAGTGTTTTTTTTTAAAATTTAAATTACTAACAAGAATGAGGCTTCGTTGCATAAAATGGATGTTCTTCCTTATTATTATCATTCAATTGATCTCATTAATCGTTGATTTTTTTGGATATCTTTTACTTCTTCACACACATTCGGAAAACTTTTTTCATTATTTACAACATCTAAGAAAAATAAAAAAAATTGTAAAACATTATAAAACTGTTAAATTGAATTAATTTTGTATTATAAACTACGATCGTCTTTTCAATGCATTTTTCTTATTTATTTTCTCAATAAATATAAACAAGTTAAATAATCCATTATTCATTCAAGTATCCAAATTTTTTTTATTTCCCAATTTTTTTCTTTTGATAACCTCTTCAAATATTTCTCTTATATAAAAGATTAGGATTAATCATTTAATTTTTGAGTAATCAGTAATTGTAAGACCCCATCTTTTATAAATAAAGATGAATTTTTCTATAAATATTATTTTGAATATTATGGAATAAATTTGATATAATGTTATAGTTGTGGGTAATATTTATAAATTTTGCAAAGTATGCAAGTTGTTATAAAATATTCGTTTGGTGGGAATATTCTTTTTGTTAGGAATATATTCGTACAATGGCTCAATCATTGGTGGACCCCATTAATGTAATTATTGTTCGGATTGAGAAAACGACAAAAATATTTTATAAAAATAACTACGTAGGAGGTGTTACCGATAAAAAGCGTTGAACTACCCGGTGGTAAAAAACAAGAATACGCGTGAGTTACATAGTAGAAGACACAGATTGATTATTGATGCTTACGTGAGAAGTCACTCGGTTATGCTCAATTATTCACTCTGAGAATCACTTGATCATATCTCTTATATTATTGATTCAATTATTGTCACGATTATCATCGTATAATATGTTATAGTATTAAATCAATAATTGAGACGACAAGTTATAAATGATTAATAATTGTTGAAAGATTAAATATGTGTTGATGAAAAAAAAATGATTTGTGGTAAGTTTGATTATTTTATGGGGGCTCATATGTCATCATCTAAGAGTCTCTTCATTAATAAGTAATTACCCTTGTGAATAGTATTTACCTTCATCAATAGTAATTACCTTCGTCAATAGTAATTACCCTTGTGAATATAGTATTTACCTTTCATTCAATAGTAATTACCCTTGTGAATAGTATTTACCTTCGTCAATAGTATTTACCTTCGTTAATAGTAATTACCTTTACCAGACGTCGAACCACTTGTCGCTTCACATTACTGAGCGCCGAACCACTTGTCGTTTCACATTAAAGCGTCAAAACCAAATAATCAAGCCACTTGCGCTTTTCACACGGCTAAGAAAAAGCTAGAAATCTTCTATAAATAGAGGCCTAGGGCTTCATTATTTTTCACTTAATTCATTCAAGCTATAGAGAGAGAAAATATAGGGAGAATAAGAGAGAAAGAAGAAGAGTATTTTGTTACTACACTGCTGCAGATTCAATCTTCTACCAAATGTAAGGGGTGTTATTCTTTCTTATTCATGAAGAGAACTGTTGTTATTCCATTACTTATTATTCTGTTGGAATAACCTGTATACGCGGTTTACCCTATACTTGGTGACATTATTCTATGATTCTGTTGGAACATCCATCGTGTGTTTTACAGGACACTGGTTTAAAATCTTTATTATTACATTGGAACATTACATGCACGTGTGTTTTATCTGGGACTGGTTCCGCTTCTTTATTATTCATTGGAACATCCTCGCTCGTGTGTTTTACACGGATTCGGTTCCGCTCTTTATTATTCGTTGGAATATCCTATCGTGTGTTTTACACCGGATCCGGTTCCATCTTTATTATTCGTTGGAACATCCTGCTCGATTGTGAATTTCACGACACAGTTCCGTTATTTATTATTCTGTTGGAATAACTCATGCATGCGGTCTATCGCATTTATGGTGATTTCTTTTGTTATTCCATTCTTTATTATACCCAAATTGGTTAAAACTTTGACTTCTATACTCCATGAAATTAGTGGAATATCCTTGATATTTGCGTTTCATCCAAAGATCTTTTCATGAAAATATTCTTCCGATCATTCTTGAATTTTACTCTACAAAACAAAGATCATATTGATAATTTGGACGTTAATAATTCCCCGGATAAAATAATTCTTGAACTTGTTTTATTGAATTCTTATATCATTGTCATCATCCTCATGTTTATATTTTTTAAAGTCATCATCGTGGTAGCTGTAGTGCATAGATGGACTTGGTATGATTATGACTTGAGAGACTATTCGGTGTAATCATGGACCGTAATGTTACAAATGATGTGGTAAAAATCCTCAAATTAGTAGTAGTGCATTAATGGACGATTGTTGGCATGATCATGACCATTAATGAATACACAAATATTCTTGGCCCGTAGTGCATGAATAATTGTGGTCGTGATACTAAAGAATATCCTCGGCAGTAGTGGGGTGATTCGATGATGTGGAATATTTATTAAAGTCGAGTCTCAAATTTATAACAAATGATGAAAAACCTTTTAAAACCTAAAAGATAGTAGACTTTATTTTCTACTTGACTCTTTTAATGGATCAGATATTCGCCGCAGCTTAAACCTGGTTGTCTATTGTATTTTATCGGTTTAACATTGTTGAAGACTATTGATAATTTATTCGCATTATCTTAGTCATAATATTTCTTCTTGGGCTAGTTGAGCTCACCCTTTCTTTCACCGCTTTCTTCTTGAAATGAGAATATATTTGGGACTTAGTCTGGGAAACGCAGTGATGGTCACGAAGATAGCATTAGTAGTCCTCACTATTCGTGAAATAGTGTGATAATAATTGTAATGAGGACTCTTTTTTGAGTTGTATAATATCTAGTAGACGATATTTGTATTTAAACTCACGATTTATGTTGTATTATTACACTGCAGCTTATGTTAGTAAGTTGTATTTAAATTACATACCATGTAAGTGGCGACCCAAGATGGGTGATGTATACCTAATTTTGGGGGCGTCACAACAGTATCGAGCTTTAGGATATGATCCCTGGCTAAGATGTGAGAATAGTACTAGGAGGGAGAGCGGGAATACCTTCGCTTAGTATGACCTACCTAAGTTTATGTGCTATATTTTATTGGTTGGTTAGAAGATAGGATAATTTGTTACATGTCAATTAACTTTTTGTTTTGTGGCAAGATCTCGAAAATGACATCCGAGAATGTTGAGAATAACAATGGAGCGCAGCGATCGTTGATTCACCACATATCAATAATCGAGGATAATGTGCATCAAGAAGGCGATAATCCTCATGCAAACAACAACACCGACCAAATGATGAATGATCAAATATTAGGAGGCTTTATGCAATTTAAGCAACAAAGAAAGTAGAACGACTCTGCCCAAAACATAGGTGGAAACACGGAAAACTCTCGGCGGTCACCGCTAAACAATTCAATGGGACCCACCGGAGTTTAAGGAGAGCCAAAACCACTTCTGGCGAAGCGTGGATAAAGTAGATTACCAAGATATTTGATGTCTTGGGATGCTCCGAGGAGCAAAAGGTTCCCTCACGCCTTTTATATGTTGCGCGAGAGGCGGATTCTTTGGTGTGGAATCAGTAAAACGTACTCAACTCTTGATCAAGATATCTTGGGAGAAGTTCCAGAGTCGTTCAACGACAAATACTTTCCGAAAGTATTCGCCACATGAAGGAGGTGGAATTTATCAAGTTGGAACAAAACAATATGGCCGTGTCGCAATGACGAGGCAAAATTTATGAGTTATCACGGTTTTCGTCCCACTCAGTGGATAATGAATGAAGAGAATGGCGCGAATTTTTTAAGAGGTTTGAAGCGGAGATACGTCAACATCTTATTTCTCATAAACTTTGTTTGTATTCGGATGTTGTAAATAGGGCTCGATTAGTGGAACGCGATAATGAGTCAACACAACTAAAAGAGAAAGCGGTAAGCAAAATTATAATACCGGTGAGTAGTCATCGAGCGGTGACAACAAGCGTAGAGGGAATCAATAAAGGCGGATATGGTAACCACTTCCGGTGGTAATCGGGGCCAAAACAATAAGAATGGACATTTCAAGAAAGCGGAGATTCAACAATGGTGGAAAGACGCCGTCGACCAAAGACCCATTGTTAAGGAAGGAGAAAGACCACCTATCATATGCTTCAAATGCGGAGGAGAGGGACACATCATCAAAGCTGCGTAAATGCCGTCTCAAAGCATGTTATAATTGTGGAAGAGAATGTCACTTAGCTCGATTTTGTCGTTTCACCAGAAGACAAATTCACTAGGATGGAGGCACCAAAGGCCATCCCGTAAAATTCAAAACCCAGTAGTAAGGAGGAGGCGTTTGTTGTGACCTCCCAAAGAGCAAGGAATCCGAATGAGGTCATCACGGGTAAGCTTATCATAAACTCTAATGAAGTCTATACTTTATTTGA